>JAPMAC010000233.1:0-250000 GCA_028671895.1 Oenanthe sinensis
AGGAATATAATTCCTAATTATTAGCTGACAGTTTCCTTCTTCAATTCTTCTTCCTTCCCATAGCATATCTGCAATATCTTTAGCTTTATCTTCGAAGACTTCCCCTATCTATGATCACCTTCCAAATTCTGTTTTGACTTCATAGACTCTGAAATCTTCAGACTCTGCCAGACTATAGACTCTGATAGACTATAGACTGTGATCATTTGTAGACTCTGACAGATTGTAGACTCCGATAATCTATAGACTCTGATCACCTCCCAAACTCTAATCTTCATCTATACTCTGGTTTCACTTTTTACAGAAAATCTTTCAAGTACAAGAACGTAGATTAACTAGACTCTTATTAAAATTTCAGAGACTAGAAAGACTTATTACAAAAAAGGCTATGTTAAATCCTGTTTTAGTATTTTGTACATCATGAAATGAATAAATTCCTAATAATCTCTCCTTATTTATGCTTTATAAAAATTAAGCATAAATCAAAGTTTGATGATGTCAAAACTAAAGAGTGATACAATTATTCTAGAGCACAAAATCTGTATAAGAAAAAATAATTATTTCTCACTTGATCTTCTCAATGGCTGGATTATTCTTAAAAAACGAATTCATCATATTTTCCTCCACAACAACAAGAGCTTCACCAACATATTTCTTCAATTTCTTCCTCTTTTCATTTGAACACTTGATTTGATAGTAAACAGCTCTCAGATCATTTGCTCTGCTTTCTCGATCTTTTAAATCCTTCAACATTAGAACACTGACTTTCCCACTCATTGGCTAAAATCCAAAGTAATGAAACACACCTTCTTGAAATTTAATCTGCTTTTCTTCTACTGGCATGACTTGATCATTTCCTTCAGAATCAACATACTTTAAAAAAAATCTTCCCATATCTCGATTTGCTTGTCTGTGCAGAGTCAACTTCCTGTCAATCTCTTTGAACCATCAGTGTATGACAACTTCTTTGCTTTTGTTTACGTCATAAGAAATTTGTAGGAGAAATCTAACATAATGTAATTTCTCAGCCTGTTTGAAAAAGATAAAGTTTGACTGACTGATCCATCTTGCAGATCCACCTTCTAAGAAGTATATCAACATCTCATTTTTCACCTTTTCTGTGCCTCCCTATCCTCCTTGCATCGTTCTTTCAAAAACATTATAAACAATTTGAGCAGATACCACTTTGTTCAAGGTTTTTGTGTAATATTCTCAAACTGCCTATCTGTTAAGGATTGAGGATCCCTGGATAGAGTTGGTGTCCTGCCAATATCTGATTCTTCAAAGCCTCCAAGTCCTGTCTTCTTTTTTGCTCTCAGTTGTAGATTTGATTGACTACACTTCTATTAAGAAGGTTCTTTGACCTCATCAGAGTCTAATCTTTTCTTTTACTTATTAGAGTTTGGCTTAGACTCTGACTTCCCATGTCCAGTCCCTGACTGGTGTGTTTGAGTTTTTGCTATTCTAGCCATTCTAGATTATTTTTGTTGCACATCACCAGGACCCCTTGGACCATGAGAACTATCACCAGCTTCATCATCATCATCTCTTCTCCTTTTAACTCCCTTTTAAACTTCCTTGCAAGCCTCATCCTTATTTCTCCTGGAAGAATCACCAACTTGCTTCTCCCCCTTTTTGACATCATCACCAATAGTGACAGGAAAAAAAATATGCTCTAGTACAGTTGAAATATTGGCTTGGGCTGTAATGACTGAATCCACCTTGGTGGCTAAGGCTGAAACTGTAGATTGAAGTTGAGCTTGATTTGTAGTGATCTCAGCAATAACATCCTTGAAAGAAACTTCTTTGGATAATTGAAGGGAGTGAATTCTATCAAATCTAGTACTGAGTAAAGAAATGGTATTATCAACACCAGTAAGCTTAGTTTGAATATGAGAAATGTCCTTGACCACATTTGCTAATTGTTCGGAAACATTATCTGTTTCAATGTCAACATCTCTATCAAGTGCTTGATCTTCTTCACCAGGATAGTGACCATGTTCTTGGAGAAAAGATTTCTTCTGAAAGGCCTTCAGTCTCTTAGACTGATGAATATTCAAAATACAAGCAAAGGTTGCTTTATCATCTATGCCTTTTCTTTCCACAGACTCCTAAGACTGAGGAAACACCCGATCAAAATAGCCAAAAGATGGATTCACTCGTCCATCATCCTCAGAAGTGCCATCCTCATCAACAGGTTCAATCTTGGTAATTGGAGGTGTAGACTCTGGTGGTGTTGTAGACTCTGAAACTACAAAAGGGACTATAGACCCTGACTCCTCCTTAGAGTGATCAGAGTCTGTAGACTCTAGAAGCCTTGCCCTTATTGGAATGAACAAAAGTGATTCTTCTGACTTCAGTTCTGCAGTCTCAGCTGGAATAGTAGTATCATCCACCAAAGCCTCCATCACTTTTTCTGCTCTTCTAGCCAAAGAATCCACTAAATGATGTTGTGGTCTTTGCGTAAATGATTTCTGTGCAGCTAGAGCCTCCTCCTTTTTACTAATCTGCATAAATAAAAAGAATGATTTTTCATCTATCCCCTGCCTCAACTCATTGTACCAACTCTGAGGAAAATCTTGAGCCCAATAAGTAAATCTAGGTTCAGGATACCCTAATCTCTCATCCTCACAGTGGGATTGGACACCCACTCTCTCTTCCTCACTCAAGCTCTCTACAGCCTTATCTACCTCTCATTTTGCCTGGACCAGTGCCAGCCTCTCAATTATTTTTTCACTAATTTGGATAGGTGCACTCAAAGGTCCTACAGAAGAGGGGGTGAGAGAAATTGTAGTTACTTTAATACCTAAACCACATTGATGGAGGGGTACCCCTTCAAATGTCGGAAGGCTAGGGGTTTCCACCAAGGGGTGAGTATCAATAGACCCTGAACCCTTACAAGCTTCTTCTTTCTTTCAAGAGTCTATTGACTCCAGTATCCCTGTCTCAGGTTCTACCCTAGACTCTGACTGCTTCAGTATGACTTCATTAGAAGTCAGAGTCTGAGTGTCACCATCTTTGACTGTTGGTGCATGAGACTCCCCCTCAAGGTGGATAGACTCTGATAGAATAGATTGGGTAATTCTTCATGAGCAGCCATCAGAGTCTGTCCTCCCATATCACTAGGGTTTCTAACTGCATAATTTTGAGTTGTCAAGGAGGGCCTAACAGTATACTCCCCTACCCCATTATTACCCAACCTCTGACTATGTGGTTCTTGTGTGGATGAGGCAGACTGAGCATCTTTACCACTAGTTACCACTGGTGCCCTAGTCCCTTCCTCCAACTTTCTGTCATCTCCTGCTACCTCCTGTGGTTCTACAATAGTTAATGCATCCAAGTTGCCATTAAGAAAAGTCATTGCATGGATTGCATAGATAGCCTGGGCATAGGCCATGTTGAAGGAATCCTGCAGTTCCCTTACAATCTTCTGATAGTATGAGCCCTTGATTTTATCCAATCTACTTTCATATGTTGGATAGATGTACTTATTGCCCACCTTTCCTACATTTTAGAAAAGAAAATCAATCACCTTCCTTGGAAGAGGCTGAATAGTTGAAATACAATCAATGGCTGTCCTGTAGGTCACTCCTTTATCCCAAATTTCTTCATAGTCAAAAACTGGCAGCTCAATCTCAGTTTCTAACTCAGCAACAAACTCTGATTCTCTCATGTTGTGGACTTTAAGCTTTTTAGGCTTGTGTTTGATTTCTTTTCAGAGTCTGGCACACCAAGTGCTTTGAGAACTTCATTATTCTTTCCTTTTATGAGCCCAACTCCTATAACTTGAAATGAAGAGTTGAATAGGTAGCTGTAGAGATTTTTAACCACATCTTGTGAAGACATTTGTAGCTCCAATTCCATCCTCTTTCTAAGGGCTGCATAGGTTGTGAGAAGATCCAAGACTTGTTGCTGTGTCTTGTAGAGTTGAGGATAGTCTAATGTTTCCACCAATGGATAAAGAAATAGCAGAACCTCATAATGTGGAGTAATGATGTCATCAATGAGACATGAGGCTACATCCATTGGCATTCCTTCCCAAAATGTCCATATTTATGCCATACCGCTCAGGGTTTGATGGAACGCCCTACACTTCACAGCGTCGTTAACAGGTTGTAATAATAGCGCATTTGAGAATGTGAGAACATGGTTTGAGGGGTCTCCAGTCCCATCATAGGCCTTGATAGTGGGCATCTTCCATATTTTTGAGATTTTTTCGTTCATAATTCCTCCGTGAGGGGATGTACTAGATCATCAGGATCTTCATGTGGTAACAAGTCTTGGGGATCAGCCCTAACACGACTTGACCTTACTTGTCTTCTGGTTGGGGGCTCATCCAGATCTATCACATGTGCATTCCTTGTTGATCTTTTATCCCCATCAACTCTGGGGCGTTGTCGCCTTGCTAATGCCCTTTATATGTGTTTCCTCAGTTGTTAGGCTTTGGCTTTATGAGCACGTATCCTTTCATGAAGGTTTACAGAGGCATTGTTTTGAGGCCCTCGAGGTTGAGTACTCCTCCCTCCAACAGGCTCTTTGTCGGGTCATTTCCTTCGGGGGTTAACATCCTCTTCAGATGACTCCTCATCATCAGTAGAGTAAGGTCCAGAGAAATCCCGATTCCTTTGTCATGAGGTATAGTGGGGAAGCAACCCTTGCTCATAAAAGGGCTCGTAGTTTCTCGGGAGCCCATAACAAGGATCATGTATTATAGTCGACGATGCTTAGGGGTCCGGTACGCCGGGTACTTGCCTCAAGGTCCTCAACAGAGGTAGTTGGAATAATAGCTCTTTGTTCACGTGCCATGGTAGGGGGAACATTGGTGTCAACAGCGGTGGTAGGGACTTCTCCTTCGAGGGTACTCGCGGTACTTCGTGTTTTTGTCATGGTTGTTATTCTGTTCCTACAGATGGCACCAAATATTACGGATTAAAAACTAGGTCATCTTTAATGTGTAATTAATGCTAGGGTTTATCAATTGCACGGAGCTTATCGAGCATTAACGGCAGCTTAACGTTTTGTGACTATCTCATGTCCTTGTTTAACTGCCTACGTATCTCAATGGGTGTGAGAATCAAGCCAGACGTAAGGTTGAGGGGTTAGGCCCTTTATATAGGCGCACGAGGGCCTTGGAGTTAGATTAGGGTTAGGAGACTTGGGGGTCAAGTCTCCTAGTGACGTAAGGTTGTTGTAACCTTCGAAAAATGAGGGTCCTCATTGGACTCCCATGTTAGGGTTTCCAAATCCTTCTAGGATGAGGGTCCTCAACGGACTTCTTGGGAATTTACTATGCCTTTATTAATTAATTAAGAATAAAGGAATAATTGGCCTTTGGCTTCAACAGAGCTTGTGGGCTGGACTTATAAATCCAATTGATCATTGGATTATAAATCCAATTGATCTTAGGATTTATTTTCCTTGTTCGTTTTAAGGGCCCAAGCCTTTGGACCATGCTAGGTCTTAATAAATGAAATAATAAATGCTATATTCATTATTTCCTTATGGTTATTTTTTACCCATATCAATAATGCTTTCATTTCCATGTTCCCTATTTATATCCTTGAATATATCAATGATAGGATTTTCGCTTTCTATCCCTAAAGAAAATGAAGGAACTAAAAATCCATCCATGTCCATCTCCATATCTCTTTTTCCTCGTGAAGAGTAAATATATTCGATTAACTCAGCATGATCTAAATCTATTAGATCAATTTCTTTTACTGCGAAACCAACATGTATTTTAACATTTGTATTTTCTTCACCTTCGAAATCTATATCTTTTTTGGTTTTATAAGCTTGAGACATATCTTTACTTTTCCAGAATCATCTCGCTTTCAGTTTTTTCCTTGATTTTTGCAACCATTCCAAAACCTTTCACTTCGGATTCCGAAACGTTGTTGTTATTTGGATATTTTGCCTTTGCAGATTCTAATTCAGACATATATTGATGCACTGCAGTCGTAAACATTGTAACTTTCATATTTAACCTTTCGAACAAGTGTAACAATAAAAAAATTATAATTAAGAAAAAAATACAATGGCATAGATACGTGGAAAAGTAAGTTTTTTATATAGTTATTTACCTCTACTCTTTATTCAGCTTCATGCGATCCAGTGATTGTTTCATTTATCTGGTTGCAATGTTGTGTCTCGATTGTGAATGCTTCATTTTCTTCTTTTTCCTATTTAATAACATAAAATTAGTTAATATAATAATTAGCATACAATAAATTATTAACTTTAATAACAAATCACTAAATTGTGCTTACATGTCACTAAATTGTATACTAACGTCTTTTTACAAATTACTAAATTTTATACTACCTTTTTTGGGTGATTCATAATTTCTAATATGCTTGTTTTACATGCTCTATATCTCCTACTTCATTATCTCTCACAAGCTGAATACAGTGAATATTGTTTTCTTCTATTCTATTTCCATCTTATATATGTGTGCATAGTTTAGAGTTAGTAATGAAGAGAAAATATGAATAAATCAAGATTAAACTTTATTTGTCTTACTTCTTCAATTTCTGTCGGCTGTTGTGTCGTTATAAAACCACTCCCAAAAGTTCCATTTTTCAGTTCATAAGCCTGTCTCTGCTTGAGAAGCTCTACCGTCCAATCTTTGAATACAGGTAGTTCTCTTTCTACTATCTGTTGGTCTTTGAATGTCACATGGTCGACATAAAATAACTGAAATAAATATTCTCAAGGATATATTTAGTTTTGTTATAAAAAAATTTTAATTGTGTGTGTGCTTTTTTTTAAAATAAATAGAAAGGTACTTATAATGATAAAAAAATTATTGAATCGGTATAAAAAAGTGAGCTTTGTGATCTTCCTCCAATTTGATTTTGTTCTCACCAAACATCTAATCAAGTATTCCCCCTAATTATACAAATTACATTCGTCAAGTTTGATGTCAAAATAAAGTATATATTTATGCACATAGGATCCAGTTTGGTGTTCAATGAGAACCAAGAGGAAGTTTAGCTTAAAGAGCTCATTATCTTCTTTACTTGCCCTTATTCTTTCAATGACATTTGTTGTTGTGATATTGTTATTCTCAAACTGTCCTTTTATTTTCCCAGTTACACAAGTAGATGGGGGTGAATATTTGTGTTGCCTTTTTGCCTTGATTTTAAAATCAACTCAATGTGATATAAAGTTTCGAATTAATAACAAAGAACTAACACAAAGATATGAATGAATATTGTTTGTATTATTGATATATGAATACAAACTCTCCTAGGGTGTACACAAACCCTAGAAGCTTCTCTCTATTTCTCAAGCAACTCTCTATATCTCTATGCTCTCACAAACTTCGACAAATAAATTAGGTTACATAGAGTGTTTATATAGAGAGCTGCCTATCAACTAATAACAAAAAATCAAATTATAATAGGAATAGAATTCCTAATTATTAGTTAATAGTTTCCTTCTATAATTTTCCTTCCTTTCCATAACATATCTATAATATATTTGCCTTTATCTTCGAAGACTTCCTTTTACTGTGATGACCTTCCAAATTCAGCTTCAGCTTTATAGACTCTGAAAGATTTCAGACTCTGATGATCTTCAGTCTCTGACAGACTATAGACTCTGATATTCTATAGACTATGATCATCTCTCATACTCCGATTTGCATCCAGACTCTGGTTTTATTCCTCTTGAAAATCTTTTAAGTACAAATGACATCTATGAATGAATATGGACTATCTAGACTCTAATTATATAAATGTTCAGAGACTATAAAGACTTATTACATATAAACTATGTTAGACTCTGTTCTAATATTTTGTACATCATCAAATGAATATATTTCTAACACCTTTCATAAGTTCTATCAATATGATGCATTATTTTATGTTGCTACTGTAAGAATTCTATTTCCAATTGGCAATCCAAGAACATTGTAGACATCCTGACTAGTGATTTGAATTGATCCACTATTTAGTTTTAATGTGCAATTTGCTGCGTCAAATGCCTCAAGAACACTACATGCCAATCTATGCAGGATCTTTTCCAAGTCGAAATCAAGTACACTCCTAAAACCAGTCCTCCTCACCCATTCTTTTTGTTGGTCAAACAGTGCACTTACCATATCCTTAAATGTATTCGGTGAATTCCGGAATTTGAATTTATCAGTTATGTTTTCTTATGAGATTTCTCATCCTATAAATTAATAAATAATAAACAAATAAGTTAATTTGTGACATCAACAACATATAAATTTGGTTTTTATGTCATGTGTGCAATTTATAGTGGGATCACTTTACCATTTCAGTAATTGTTCTCTTGTTCTTTTTCCTTTCCCCTTGGCATCATCAATTTCATTTTCATTACAAATCTAACAAGAAACATAAAATAAAAACTTACACTAAAAAAAGCTTTTTACAATAATCAATATACCCATGAAATAAGAATGCCTAATATATTTATATACCTCGTCAATAAGTCGCAATTTGTCCTTTTCTGTATTTTGTTTTCTGTTCTTTTTTTGCCCTTCCTTTTTACTTTCATTTCCTTGTTTTATTTTTTTTCATTTATTGTCCAGTGTCTTGTCACATGTTACAGGATAATAAGAAATTTTTTAAAGATGATGAATGTAAAGGTAATTTTATTTTAACTCATATACATCCACATTAAGTTTTCGCTTGACCTTACTTCTTGTTTCTTCCTGTTTATTAAAAATTTAAATATATAGCCATCACTAACAATAAAAAATTCAAAATTTATTTACTACAAATATTGACTATTTTGTATGTGTTACTTCATGATTCGACTGTAATCTGTTTGCATTACAATTCACCTACTTGTTTTTACGGACTGCTTGTTTTTTATTTTGTTACACCAATTTTTTAATGTCTGATTCCTTTTTAGCTGGTGGATTTTCGAAATCATTGTCATCGTCATGAAGGTGAGATTTATTATCTGATAAAAAAACAAATTAGAAAGATGACACCATGACATGTGTGACTTAATTAAATAATTAGGAATTTTAACAACTATATATTCAGCCTCAACTGTGGAAGTTGAAACTAATTGTTACTTTTTGCTATACCATGACATCAATCTCTGTCCAAGGAATTAACAGCTTCCAGAGGTACTCTTTCTATCAACTCTACATCCAGCAAAATAAAAATAAAAATATTCAACTAGGTTGAATCCTGTTTCTTTTGGGTACCACAATTCCATCTGTGTTGTTCCTTTGAGATATCTCAGAATCCTTTTGACAGCAATGAGATGAGATTCTTTTGGATTGGCCTGAAACCTTGCACACAAACATGTAGAGAACATGATGTTTGGCCTACTAGCTGTTGAGTAGAGAAGAGATCCAATCATTCCTCTATAGGTTTTTATATCTACAATTTTAATAGCTGTAGATATTGGTGTTTTGGCAGGTGAACAATCTTGCATATCAAACCTCTTGAGGAAGTCATTGATGTACTTGGTTTGGCATATGAAGATGCCATATGTTCTTTGACTTATTTGAAAACATAGAAAATAATTGACTTCTCCCGTCATGCCCATTTTATATTCACTTTGCATGAGCTTTCAGAATCTTAGACATCTTTTCATTTGTAGAGCCAAAAATGATATCATCCACATAAATTTGAACTAGAATGTTGTCATCACCATGTTTCTTGTAAAAGGGAGTTTTGTCAATTGTTTCTCTAGTGAACTGATTTTCCAATAAAAATTTTGACAAAGTATCATACCATGCTCTGGGAGCCTATTTGAGTCCATAGAGTATTTTGAGAATTCTGTTAGACAAAATTAGGAAATGTGGAATCTTCAAATTCAGATGGTTGTTGTACATAAACCTCTTCTTCAAATTCACCATTTAGAAATGCACTATTGACATTCATTTGATAGACTTTAAAATTTGAGTGAGCTGCAAAGGCTAGAAAAATTCTTATTGTCTCTAGTCTTGCAACAAGAGCAAAAGTCTCATCAAAGTCAATGCCTTCTTCTAGTGAATATCCTTTTGCAACCAACCTTGCCTTGTTTCTTATGACAATACCATGTTCATCCATTTTATTTCTATGAACTCATTTAGTGCCAATGATTGATCTGTCTTTTGGAGGTGTGTTATTTCCCTTTAGTATAACTAGTTTGTAGAAGGGGGGGGGGGGTTGAATAAAAACTTAAGAACTTTTGTCAAATTCTTGCGGAAATGAGTTTGTTTAATTATTATGTTTGACAGTTTGAAGAATTGATTAAAAGATCGATTTGGAAGAATTAAAAATAAACAACTTGAAAACAAATCTTTTTAAATTACTAGTGTATTGGTTTCTTCACTGGTGTATATTTTTGCTTTCAAATTATCCTTGGTCTAAGAACCAAGCTACTTACAAATAAAAACTACTGAGATAAGACAAAGCACTACAAATAATTCTCTTTTTCTAATGTGTTATCTTGCTCTTGTTTTTCTTACTTGCTACCAAAAATATGAACTGCTAAAATATATACCAACTCATCTCTACTTCTATTTCCTTTCGACAAATAAAATGCATAAATTCCATTTTACAATTTTTACATGAAAATAGAATGTACCTACTTTCATAGTCTTCATAGACCATTGTCTTATTCTGGATAAGTCTTTGTCTTGATCTTCTCCTTGAAGACCGTGTTCCTTTGAAAGTCTTCACAGTCCTGACAGAACTGTCTTCCATTGATTTGGACTTCTGCAAAGATCCCTTTCATTTGACTTTATTTGTTTTGGAAAACTTTGATCAACTGATAAATGCTGTGAAGCTTATCAGTTGACTCTTTTTTGCTTACTCATCTGTATCAATGGATATTTGGGTATCTATCGATTTTCTTATCCATTGATTGTCTTTTATCTGTTGATTGCCTTGATGTTTTTATCCATTGATGGAGATCCATTGATTTGCATTTTTTTGACCTTTTATCCATCGATTAATCACTCATATCCATTGACTCCTTTATCCATTAATCACTTCATTTGATAGAATTTTGACTTAGAATATATACACTTTGCCAGCCATTCTTCACATCCGTTGATGAACTATCTATCGAAGCCAATAAACATCATTTGATTAAATCATAACATTCATCGACATATTATAATTAATTGGTAAATAAAGGAATTCTAAATCACTATTACACTCTAATTTATCGTTTGATTAACAACAACTTCAACTGATAAATAGTTTCCTAGTCGATGGATATTTATAGAACACATATCCATTGATTAGTTACAAAATTAATGTCAAACTTACAATTCTAGGTAATTTGTTATCATCATACAATATGATTCCTAACAATCTCCCCCTATTTATGAGTATTAATAATAATCATAAATCTAGGTTGATGATAACAAAAACTCTAAACATTTATCAATACATTAAGAATCATAACTTTACATAAAAGACACATGAGACTAGATGTACCAGTACCATGTGATTTTTTAGGAGAATTCTGATGAACTTGACTTGTCTAATTTCTTTTCTTCTTTCTGCCAGACTAAACCATCACCTTCTTTTCATTCTCTTCCATTTGCCTAAACAGTGATCCCTTAAGTATCTTCTCATCTTCAACACTGTAATACAATTGACTAGCCAAGTAATTCAGCTCCAGATTTGGTAATTTCCTGTTTTCCTTGCAAATGTCAATGCATCTTTCTTTGCCATCCCTGTTTGTATAGAGCATCATGTAGAAGGGTTCATGGAGAACTTTTCTTCCTTCAAGATTCCAGATTTTTATCACTTTTTCTTTTTTTCCTGAACTGGAGCCTCTCTCATGATGGTCATTCTTTGTAAGATATCCTTGGCCAATCCTTAAGTTAAGTAGTAATTTCTGTTGAGAAGAATGTTGATTTTTCTCAGAGTTGCATAGTCATGTTCCATCACCTGTGTAAAAGTAAAGGTGAGATGTAAACCATCTTCATATTCAAGGTGAAGAAGATCCACACCCCTCTTCATTTGGCCTCTTGAAGAAATTAATCCTTATGATCTAACTGGGATGTAATTACTTGCCTTTGATTGGAACAGTTCCACTTCTCTTGGTTGATCACTGTCAATTCTTTGAATTTGGTTTTCCTCAGCCACTTCTCCTCCATCAACATTCAGTTTTCTCTTTACTCTTGCAGACTTGGAGGATATGTTTGATATTTGCTTTGTTTTTTTCTTCCCAGCCTCATTCCTTCTATCTTCAAGAATTTTATCATGTTATTCATCAAATTGCTTCTGAAGAATTATGGTCAATTCATCTCCTCCCTGCTCCTGCGTCATTCCATCCTTGACACCAACCACTATTGCATTATGCAATAGTTTCTCACCACCTCCTGAGATAGCCTTTTTCTTCTTCTTTCCATCTTCAATCAGTATGCCTTTTCCTTTCCTATCTCCTACCTATAAGCTTCCTCCTTCATCCATCCTGTTAGACAGTATGAGTGTTGCAGAAGGGGGGGGGGGTTAAATGCAACTTAATAGATTTTAAAACTTTTGCTAACAACAACACAAAAGCAAATGTATTAAGTAGCAAAACAACAGACAAGTAAGCTTGGGACACATAGTGTTTTACTTCAAAAATTAATTTTATTAATTTTTGTTGCTACAACTGACTAGAAAGGATTTCCAGCTTCAATAGATACAATAACAAGAGATTGCTATGTTTTCTATGCTTGAGAAAAGTTAAGCTCAGTTGTGTGTATTCTGAAAGTGCTTGTGAGATGTGTGTATTTAAACTACAACACATATCTCACTTACAAGTACACTTTCTCTTATTTACTGGACAATACTCGAAATGGTAATCTCACTTTTTCTTCATGAGTCTTGTCTTCATTCCAAATGTAGATAAAGGTACTCTGAGAGGATTTGACATTCTTGACACCATGAGCACGCTTCACCTTTTTGCTTACTTTATCTCAAGATCAATCTGTGAATGACTTAACCTAGTCTGCTACTTGAAACAGACTGTCAGCTTCCATGGTAGTTACTGTCAACCTTCAGCTTCACTTTGGTGACAACATCTTTATTACCGCAAACTTTACTGTCAGTAACACTAGTCTTCTAAAACATGATGTCATCCAAAGGTACTGTCAACTACTCCGCCAAACATGTTGTCGATCATTTCGCTAAACATGTTGTCAACTCTCCCCGCCAAAGCTACTGTCAGAAAACTTGCTGTCTTGAATCTTCAGTCTCCGCCAAGTTTACTGTCGGGGGATAGTTGCTGTCAATAGAACTTGCTGTCATAGAATCTTCATTCTCCGCCAAGTTTACTGTCAAGGAATAGTTGCTGTCGTTTGTTTCCAAAAGGTGCTGTCACTCGAACATGCTGTCATAGGCTCCAGAATGTAGAATGTTACTGTCAGAAGTTTGATCTATGATGTGCATGAACACTTTGTGAACTTCTACCTCATTGATCATTTATTCTTATTACATATGACAGTAACTGTTGATATTTACTGTCACCTAATTGACTATTTGAGCATCTTTATAACAAGTGACATTTTAAGCATACTGTCAAACTATATATGACAGTATATTTTTACTTAGTTAATTATTAATTAATCTAAGTAAACATTAGTTGATTACATTGATAGAACCACAATCCCTAACAATCTCCCCCAATTTGTTTTTATGATGAATAAAGACAAATTCAAAGAAAACTGCAGATGCTATCCCAACTAACAAAAATAGAAGTGTTTGTACATGAAATAAAAGAAATTACAAGTACACTCCTATCTCAAATTTAGCTCCTCTAGACTTAGCAAATCTTCAATTTTAACTTGAGCTGTAGTAACTACTTCTTCTCTGTTGTCATCCTTCCATACAGTTCCTCAAGGGCTTTCAGTTCCCTCCTCTCTTCTTCTGTCTTGGCATGATCAACAACACAATCTAAGACTGGCTTCACCATTTTATGAGAAAGACTCCTCAGCTCCTTGTAGGTGTAGTAGTTCTCAGATGGCCCCTTGGATATGCATAAGAACTTCATCCCAAACATGTCTTTGACAAATCTTTCCTTTGTATAAGATTAGATCTGTTTCACCCTGAGCTTGTCAATGGACTCATCCTCTTCTTCTCTGGACTCAATGATCTCCCAGACAACTTTACTCAGATCTCTTTCAAACTCAAGGAATGAGCCTGTAATCATTCTGAATATCTTCCTTAAATTTTCATTATTGAGCACCCTGAAATTGACAGCCTCCACTTCAATGCTATCAACAATGATTCTCAAGGGCCCAAACAGAACTGGAGAAACATAGCTGGACCTTTTAGAGAATTGATCATTCAGCAAAGCATGTTTCATGTCAATCTCAGCCTCCTTGATTCTTTTGGAAATCTGTTCAACTTTCCTCTTTGTAACTTCAACTTCATCATCAAACTTCTTTCTTTTCTCCTTCTCCTCCTTCCTTTTGGAGTCACAGATCTCCAGTGCTCTATTTTTCAGATCAAAAATCTCATAGTTTGTGATATTTAGCAGTTGCTTCTTGATGAGCTCAATGATGTGAGGATCATTGACAGCCAGTTTCTTTAACTCCTCAAAAGTGATTTCTTCTGCAGAACCACCAGTATTGTAGAAGATAACTCTGTCAGGATTCCTGAGAAGACATTTCCGTGTCCTTTCATATTCAAACTTCTTCTCAATCTCCCTATTCTTTTTGGCTTGAATAACTCTCAGAACATTTGACATGTATCTGCTCTCCTCAGGATAAGGATATCCTTCCAACTTCTTTATCAACCTTTCAAGTAGATCTAAATTCTTGTCCTGTAGAGACTCTGTGCTTCAAAATTCTTTGATTCCATCTTCACCCTCAAACATTACTCCATCAGAGTAAACAACTATTTCAGGTTCTTCAACATCATTGAAATCTAAAGGATAAGGTTTGAAAGATATTAACTCCATGAGCTTCTTTATCAACAGACTCCTTATTAACTGTGTTCTCATGTCTGATCCTTGTGTTATAATCAGCATTCTTCTGACCAGAAAGTAGTTTACTTCTTTCATCTCATAACTCAATTCTTCAACTGTTCCATTTGAAAATAATAGAATTATCTTGCTTAGAGTATTCATTCCAGACCACTCAACTTTCACATTCACCAAGGATTCTGCTTTTGCTTCTGCTATGTTGTTGATGGTTGGCCTCCTAACATCCAGACAATCCTCATGTAGAATTTCAGACATAAGCTTCCACCCTTTTCTGCTAGGCCTCCTATTTGAATGAGGCTTAGGTCTCTCTGCCCTTGCTTTCATATACTTCTTGGAAAAGGATACTTTCTTTGACAGTAACTCTTGAGAGGTTACTGTCAAGTCATGTTTGATAACAGGTTCTTTGACAGCAAGTTTCTCCTTATTACTCCTGACAACATCTTTTTCATCCATTTCAAAGCCAAGAACTACTGTCTTCATCACTTTCCCTTCAACACCATCTTTGTACTCCTTCTCCTTCTTCTCTTCTTTCAGCTCCACCTTATTTCCAGTTCCAGAAGGTCCTTCACTAGTGTGGTGTTGGCTGGAACTACCTGCACCTCCATCAGGCTTTTCATCATCATCTCCATCCTTCTTCTCCTGAGTTTTCTTCTCACCTTTTTTCAATCTCAAACCTTCAAGTCTCCTCAATTCTGCCTCCATCACTCTCAACACTTCATCCCTTTCTTCATTCCTTGGAAGTTGCTTGAAGTAGTCAAAAGCTTCCTTCACAGCCTTGGCCTACACATGCTCACTCTCTCCAAATTCATAGATCTGTACTTTCCATCTGTGGAGCTACTGAACTTGATTCCCAAAGGATCCTGAGTTACTTCTGGGAGCTTCTCAACAATTAACTTCTGCAGAGTCCTTTTCAGAATTTCATTCAGCCATGACTTATCTGTTTTGATTTTGAGTTTAATTGCTTCTATTACTGCAATCTCCTGCCTACTCAGATAAGCCATGCTTACACACCAACTGAAACCTCCTTCAGTTCTAACAGAGATTACCCATTTATTGCTCCTAGATACCATCACAGCTGCTCCCACTATTGATTGTCTCATTGAATCAGAAAATTTCTTGGGGTCCCTGTTAGATGAGGCTCTTAGATCATTTATCCTCTTGTTAAACTTGGCATCTTCAAACACTATGCTGTTTTCATTATCATCCACCATCAGTATTGTAGCTTGTTCATCATCAAGATCTTCTCTTTCTTCTAAAATAAAATCAATCAATCAATCTTGAAAAAGATTTTCCTTCCCTTTTCCAGCACCACTTACCACAGAATCTTTCTTCACACCTCCCTCATTTATCACTACTCCTTTCTCATTTGGTCTCTCCACCTTATTTCCTCCAAGCTGTGTAGCAATCTCAGCAGCCACACTAGACAACAATGCTAGTTGACTCTCCCCCAGAGATGCAGCTTGAGTTGTTGTCTCCTCAACAGCCACCTTATCACTCTTTCCTTCATCTGCAACAAACATTTCATCCTTACCACTTTTCTCCCCCTTAGTTGAGGTAGCAACTGCAGGGGTTGAAAATTGTGCTTGAAATTCCTGAAGCTTATCAAAGATAGCCTTGAACCCTTCATTCATAGTCTGCTCCAAACTGGTCATCCTGTTCATCAGTTTCACCTGATTTATGCCCACTGTGTCCAAGTTCTTTGATAATTTAGTAACCTTGTGTGAAAGGGATTTCAACCTTTCATCAGCTTGTTTGGATGATTTAGAGGCTGTGGTGGTTCTTACACTCTCTGGTTTTTTTATGAGTGATCTCATCACTCCTCACCAACTCACTCTCCAGGCCTAATGCCTTTGATTTTTGGGCTCATACATCTTGTTTTTTATTTTGGCCTTGCTCAGGGCCCTCTCCTTTTGCCTGGGATTTTCCCAGCCCCTCATTTTTAGGCTCACCTCTCTTTTCTTTTATCTCTCCTTTTCTTTTCACACCCTCACTCATCCTAGGTGCAAGAGACTGAGCAGGTACATCTTGCACAAGAGTTGTAGATTTTACCTTGAGTAGGGAAGAAATGAGAGCAGAGTCATCATCACTGAATTGGTGGGATGAGCCGACCACAGGAGAAGTTATGTCTTGAATAGGAGTATTGACAGTAACTGTGGATGTGGAAGCTTCTTCAGAGAAGTTACTGTCACGAGGATTGACAACAACTTTGTCATTAACAGCTACAGAGGCTGTGACAGCAATCTCTTCTATCCTGTGAATAAAAGGTTCTTGTGGATTGCTATGATCAGTTTCATCCAACTGTTGAAATAGTGCATCAACATTTTGATCTTCATTGTTAGCAAAGTGTGATGCACTACAGTTGAATGAATTGTGTTCCACATTTTCTAGTCCTATAGTGTGAGTATCTTCAAGTAGGGGCTCAGGTTGAGTGAGTTCAACCTGTTGTGCAGACTCTGTACAGGGTGTCATGAGAGACTGACCAAGTTCAATAGATGCCTCCTTTTGAGAGGAGACATCTAGAGATGAGTTTTTGTCCCTTTTTAGAGATGTGCCCTTTTGAGAGGACACACCCTGGCTTACAGAGGTTGATACCCTTGCCTTATTTCTACTAGGCTTACCAGGGCCCTCTGTGGGTTCTGTGATCTTACTACCACCCTTATTTGCTGCATCTGGTGCAGTTTCACCACCTACCTGTGAAAAGGTTTCCACCCTAGGTTTATTGGTTCCCATCCTTTTCGAGACCTGGTCCTTTTGAGAGGAACCAGATCCTTGGTTTATAGACTTGGAGACTCTAGAAGGCCGGACTCCTTCAAAAGGTTTAGAGTGTGGGTTAGGAATAGAGAGGTTAACACCATTCTCATCACTCAAAGAGAATACATGGTAGTCCCCAATAATTTTTAAATTCAAACTTTTAATGGTTGCAAGCATGAAATCAGTTATGTACAGACTCAATTCAGTGTTAAGAGGTTTACTAGTTAACAAAGAATGAGTATTTTTCTTGAGAGTTGGGGACTCCATGCATTGAACACTATCTAAATCAATTATGCCTACAACAGAGTTAATTATAAGCATAAAAAATCTAGGATATTATATTATCGGTTTTCTTGCTTCTTTCTTTCCCAGCACCAGCTTGAATAGAGGCATCAGGAGCTTTCCAACATCTATTCTGTAATTGTGCACAATGGAATGCACAATCCTCCTGATGTACGCTGGCACTTCATTCCATCCACTTGTTTTGCTTGACATGGATCTGGAGACTGCATCAAGAATCATGCTCCATTCTTTATTGAGGTACTTTCTGTCCATGCCTCCCGAAGGATACCATTCATCATTGTTCGCAGTTAGTTTGGGTCCAGCATACCCAATCAACTTGAAGAACTTGGTGAGTTGTTCTTCACTTGCAGGCTCCTCAAATAGCAAGCCTTCAGTCTCTTCCACATGAAGAGCTTCATTGATGTGAGAGGAATCGATGGTGTAAGAAGTACCATCGATTTGAAAAGAGATAGAGCTAGAATCTTGCTCCCCCTCACTTACAGCAGAAGTCCAAAATTTAGAGAGTCTAGGAATTTCGAGATGTGGACTAACAGTAAGGGCATAAGTGAGATATGTGTTGTTCATGAAGCCAACAAAAGGTTTGAAGGCTTCACCCACTGAAGCCATGGTGGTGAAGTTGGTCTGAGCTAGGGTGCAAAGAATTTGAGGTCCAGACATGGTTGATTGATGTTAGGGTTGAGAAAGAATGAAAGATTTAGATGATTAGAAGACGGTTTAGAACAAAAAGTTACAGAGAAACTGAAGAGTTTTAAGGATGTAAGAGAGTGGGAAGTTATGAGAGAAATAAAGTAAAGTAAAGAGTGAGAGAAATTTCAGCTGAGTATTTATATGATTTGAAAATGTACTGTCAAGAAAGAATTTTAAACGACTTTAAGTGACAGTTGTCTTCAAGTTCCATTCCTCGATAGTAACTTCTGCGCTAAAATGACAAACACTCTTGACAGTAACATTAGTAAACAATAATAAGTGAATAAATCTAATGTTAATTGTTGACAGTATGTTATGCGGGTCATTGAAAAACTATACTGTCAAGAGATATTGACAGTAAGTTTTAATCCCGCGAAACATACTGTCAAGTTTTCTCAGCCGATTGACAGTAAGTTTTAATCCCGTGGACTTTATTGTCAAGTCTTATCAACCATGTGACAGTGGATTTTCACAGATTTTCGACAGTAACTTATCATTATGTGACAGTATGAGTAAAACACATTGTCAAGTATTTTGACAGCATCTTTTATGATTCACATAGAAGTTAAGTTACTTAAAAATAAATTAGTTAACCTCTCAGTTAAATATCATTATGTCTTCCCACTGTGAAAAAATCAAAACACCTTTATAGGCCATTAATTCACAGTGAAATTTAGTTAACTAAAATTTCATCAACTAAACAGAATTACATTAACAGGTCAAATTTAACATACCCAATTCACTCACTAGCCTATAGAAAGTCTTTTCATCCAATGGTTTGGTGAAAATATCTGCAAGTTGCTTCTCTATGGACACAGAGATTAGCTTGATTGTGCCTTCCTCCACATGCTCTCTAATAAAATGATGTCTGATGTCAATATGCTTAGTTTTGGAATGTTGAACAGGATTCTCAGAAATTGCTATGGCACTAATGTTGTCACAGAAAATAGGAATTCCTTGCAGAGTCAACCCATAGTCCAGTAGCTGATTCCTTATCCAAAGTAACTGACCACAGCAACTACCAGCTGCAATATATTCAGCTTCTGTAGTTGAATTTGACACTGAATGTTGCTTCTTGCTAAACCATGACACCAATCTTTCTCCCAAAAACTGACAGCTCCCTGTTGTACTTTTTCTGTCTATTCTGCATCCTGCATAGTTTGAATTTGAGTAACCAACCAAGTCAAAACCAGATTCTTTAGGATACAAAGGCCAAGATTTTGAGTGCCTTTTACATATCTTAGAATTCTTTTTACTGCAATTAGATGTGACTCCTTGGGGTCAGACTGAAACCTTGCACACAAACCTGTAACAAATATAATGTCAGGTCTGCTAGCTGTTAGATAAAGAAGAGAGCCAATCATGCCTCTGTACATTTTATTGTCCACCTTCTTTCCCTTTGGATCCTTGTCAAGTTGTGTTGCAGTAGAGATTGGAGTCTTTGCAGGAGATGAGTCTTCCATATCAATTTTTTTTAAAAGATCTCTAACATACTTGGATTGATAAATAAATATTCCATCTTTCTTTTGATAGATTTGAAGTCCAAGAAAGAATACTAATTCACCCATCATGCTCATCTCATACTTGTTCTGCATCAACTTAGAGAATTTCTTGCATAGGTCTTCATTTGTTGATCCAAAGATAATGTCATCCACATACACTTGAACTAGAATGATATCCTTTCCATGCTTTTTGTAGAAAAGAGTTTTGTCCACAATCTCTCTTGTAAAGCTGTTATCAAGAAGAAACTTGGAAAGAGTATCATACCAAGCTCTTGGTGCTTGTTTTAGTCCATACAATGCTTTGAGAAGCCTGTACACAAAGTTTCCCATTTTTGAATCTTCAAAGCCTGGGGGCTGTTCAACATACACTTCTTCTTCTAACTCTCCATTAAGAAAAGCACTTTTGACATCCATTTGAAATACCTTGTAGTTGTTGTAGGCAGCAAAGGCTAAGAACAGTCTAATTGCTTCTAGTCTGGCAACATGAGCAAATGTTTCTTCATAATCAATTCCTTCCTATTGACAGTAACCTTTTGCCACTAGCCTTGCTTTGTTTCTTGTGACAGTGCCACACTCATCCATCTTGTTCCTATAAACCCATTTAGTGCCTATTATGGATTTATTCTTTGGTCTAGGTACTAATTCCCAAACACAACTTCTTTCAAATTGATTAAGCTCCTCTTGCATGGCATTAATCCAATCTGGATCAGCCAAGGCTTCTTCAAGAGTTTTAGGTTTTGTTTGAGAAAGGAAACAAGAGTACATACATTCATTGGCCACATTTCTTCTTGTCTTGACTCCAGTACCTGGATCACTAATAATTAAATCATTGGTGTGGTCCCTGCTCCATTTAGCTCCTCTTTGAGAGTCACTAGAGTCCTCAACATTTTGTTGATTGACAGTAACTTTTGTTCTTGCACTGTTAACAGCATCAATTTCCTCAAGTCCACTGTTCATTGGAACATTCCCAGAGAAATCAGTTATTTGGGCAGTTCCTTCATTTTCTCCAGACTGATTTGGAACCATTGTTGGACCTGAAATTGTGTGATCAATCATTGGTGAATCTCCTTCAATCTCTTCTAAATAGCCTTGATTTTCAAAAGCTAAGGGTTCTGTCTCTTGACTTCCTTCAATTCCAGGAAATTTAGTTTCATCAAAGGTGACATTCACACTCTCCTCCACAATCTTGTGATCTATGATATATACTCTATATGTTGTTCTGTCAATTCTATATCCCATGAAAATCCCTTCAAGAGCCTTTGTATCAAACTTTCCTTTGATCTCAGTTGAGTCTTTCATGAAATAGCACTTGCTTCCAAAGACATGAAAATAGTTGCTATCAATAGAACTTGCTGTCATAGAATCTTCATTCTCCGTCAAGTTTACTGTCAAGGAATAGTTGCTGTCGTCCTGTTTCCAAAAGGTGTTGTCACTCGATCATGCTGTCATAGGCTCCAGAATATAGAATGTTACTGTCAGAAGTTTGATCTATGCTATGCATGAACACTTTGTGAACTTCTACCTCATTGATCATTTATTCTAATTACATATGACAGTAACTGTTAGTACTTACTGTCACCTAATTGACTATTTGAGCATCTTTATTACAAGTGACATTTTAAGCATACTGTCAAACTATATATGACAGTATATTTTTACTTAGTTAATTATTAATTAATCTAAGTAAACATTAGTTGATTACATTGATAGAACCACAATCCCTAACACATCCTTATTCCTCCAGCCTCATCAGATTCAACAATTACAATTTCAGAAGTTGATTTTGCTGACAAAGAAATGATTTTTGTAATCTCAATTGGCTTCTTCTCATTAATAGCCTTGGTCCTCCTTTTCAATGATTCAAATCCTTGAACAATTTTTTTGTCCATTTCTCTTCTCTTGGCCATTGGGTCCTGCTTAGATATGACAGCCTCAGAAGCTTGTATTTGATTCTCCACCTCCCTCCTCAATTCAATCATTCTCCCCCTATTTGTTATCAGCAACAATTGACAAGGGTTGAGAAGAGGATGGGGGGTCCAATAGTTTGCTAAGAAGCTTGACATGAGTAACCTGATTGGCTAGAATCTATTGCATGTTGAGTTTCATGGCAATAAACCTCTTTTCTAACTCCATAACTTTATCCTTAGATGTAAATTTTGTGCCAAGTCTCTCCTTGATTCTGTTCAGGAAAGTGAAACTTAGTTTGAAGTCCATTGTTGAGTCAAAGTGAGTCCTTGCATTCTCAATGTCATATTTGAATTGTCTCAACTCATTCCTAGTGCTGGTGACATAAAGCTTTTGAACCTTGAGATTGTCTCTATAGAAGTTCAATATCCTTCTTTTAACAGGGTCCTCAATGTTCACTTCAGTCATGGACCTCCTGTACTGAGTCATTATTTCTCTCACAGTGTCAGCTAGAGTGGCGTCATCATCCCTCATAATGGGCTTCAATGTGTCATCATCACCCTCAGTTTCAAAGTCTTCAGGATTCATGTGGGAGACATCATCAGGCATCCTTGATAAAGCTTATTTCCCACTCCTGAACTCCTTCTCATTTTGCACCAATCCAATAATCCACTCAACTTCTTGATTTATAGTTGCTTCCATGTGTTGGTAATGAGGGTCTTCATGGTGAAATGTATCAGCATAAAGATCAACATCAATTTCATCATCCTCCATCATGAGGGCATCTACAACTCCCGTAGGAACTCCAACCTCTCCATCTTCACCTAACTCCAACCCTAACTCCTGGGTGAGTTCTACTGTAAAAGCCTCAGTTTTGGAAGATGGAGCTTCATGGATAGGGAACAATGATTTCTCTCTATTCTATTCTCTTTCATTCTCTTCTCTCTTTTCTTTCATCAGGATCTCATTCTGGAAACTCACCTTTTTCTCACTTTGCTCACATACTTCATGACCTATTAAGATAAAATGCTCAATCCTCGCATCCTCTCCTTTTGCCACCTCAAAAGAAGTCGAGGGCCTCGCAATCACACACTCACCTTTTGCCAGGATACACAAATCCTGCCTCTCACTCACCTCACCCACTCCACTTAAGCCTAAAAGAGTATGGGCAACTTCAATTATAGAATCAAGAAGTAGAATATCAGTTGAAGTAGCAATCGATGGATGTGAAGTGGTGATCAATGGATAAGGAATATCCATCGATTGATGAATATCTATCGAAATTAGCTCGTCGATGGATGTAAGGATATCCATCGATGGATGAGTGGAAGTCGATGGATGAGTGGAAGTCTATGGATGTTGGATATTATCAATTGATGTAGAAATATCCATCGACTTAGAAGAATGGTGAATATTATCCTGCTCAACCAAGGTGTAAACCTTTTTTGGTGAGTCGGGTGAAAGTGTTGGCTCCACCCTGAGTTGTAAAGAATGTGAATTTGAAACAATGATGTTATCAATCATCAAGGTTTCTGAAGAAAGAGATTTAGAAGGAGATTGTGGAGAAGTAATAGATAAAGAGTGGGGTTGTGTCTCAGCATTTATCCGAGATACATCAATAGAAGAAGCTGAAGGCTCCACCAAATTTTCATTTGGCATTGCATGTGTGTGCCCCTTGTGCATCTACATTCCCCTTATTTCTCCTTTTGAAGTCTTGAAAAACTATTTGTCCCTTATCCCCAACAGATGGTCCTGGTTAAGACCTTTTTTCAATAATCACACCTTGTTGAGAAGGTGTAGTTAGGGATTTGTTTAATTCCTTTATCACAGTCTCAATCTTTTGAGAGATTAGACTGAAGGCTGGCTGGACAGTCTCACCCTCTCCAACCTTATTCTTATGGCTTTCTTGAGGTTGGTCAGTTCCCTCCCCCTCAATTGGCTTGATTCTCATATGCACTGAGATACATAGGCATCTTGTGAGGGCAGAACTAAGCTACGAAACACAAGTGTAGTCATTAAACCTCGATAAGTTTTGACACACATGGCAATTAATACACCCTAGTTTTTAATCCATAACAATATTTATTTTAAATTATAAATTACAATTTAAAATATGTATTTTTAAAAAATATCATGATACAATTTAAAATATGTATATTTTTTAAAAAAATCAATTTTCTCAACTCTCTATTTAATATTTATTTATAATATATTTTATGTATATTAATATATATTACTTTTGAAAATAAATAAATCTTCAAATTTAAAAAATATGCTGGTAAAAAAAAGTCATTAATGATATACTCTATAAAAGTAAAGAAGTGACAGCCACGTCATTCTGTACACTGTACCTAATTCTGTGTACCTACCATTACTCTAAACTAAAATTGAAGAATAAAAGAGGTGTATTTATGTGAATTCAAGAGTCGGGGTGATATTAAATTTGTCATCTTCCTTTTACAATAAAAATTGACCTAAGTTTAGGAAATTTCGTGAGGATGAAATCTCGTGAGGATGAACTCAGGCCAATTTCTATATAAATAATCACTTAAGCTAATGAAGTTTTTATACTATTTGCTATTACAGAAGTAAGAGAAAACATACTGTTATAGACAAAATATGGAATCCTCGTCTTTGGTGAGAATTATGTTTTCAACCCTAATGATCATCTTCATCGTCCTGCAGCTGCTTTTAAGTCATGCAGGTATGTAACGTAGTTCTTTCTAATCTTTCAAGTACTTAAGTTCTAGACTAAATGAACGCAAATTTAAAGTTTAGTTGTGTTTTTTAAGGTGTGAATTTGAAAATGATATTACTACTTGTTTATACAGATGCAGAACCGAGCGTAGTACCGGAGCCTCCTCCTCCATCTCCCCCTGCCAACACGGGCCCTTGGCCGTAGGAATGCATTACCATTTCACCTTGAGTATTCACATATGTATTTCTTCAGGAAATCTGTATTTTGATTGGTTAATTACCGGAAGCTATTATATATTAAAATAAATTTGGTTATTTTTTCTTATCAATTACAATGCATTTTAACTACTACTTTTTGTACAAGGCTTCTTAAGTTTTGCCTGTTAGTTTAAAAGACTTAAGATAGTCAGTTCATCACAATGGACATCGTTTAATCATCGGTTAGATTTCATATCACTACATATCATTTAATCATCGTTTAGTCAGTTCTCTCTCATCAACTGAACATTTTGTTATATAGTTTCCGTAGTTCTCTGTAATTGATCGAAGTTCGATCAGTTTTCATTAATGGAGAATATATAGTTTCTTTTCATTTGATGAGAATTGTAACACAAGATAAAGTTGAACACTCTCTTTTACACCGAAATAAATTTGTCTTTTTAATATATGTATTGAGCATTTTTTACCTTGGCGGTGCCAAAAATTCATCACAGAAACAATCTGTAGTAAAACTTGTATGCATAGTAATTAAATTATCAGAGAGCAACTTAGAAAGAAAAGTAAACCACCAGATTGTTCAAGTCGAAAACAACTCCCAAAAGTGAATATTCTTTTCATTCTGGTTTTACAAGGCAATTTACTTTCACCCAAGAAAATTAGTTTACTTTCAATTTTGATTTATAAATGAATTTTGTTTTTTTCCTTCTCAAATATAAAACCTTGGAAAATTTTAACATTCTTCACCTTTGAATTTCAACATGGTCTTTTTATTTTTGATATATTGAAGATTTGTATTATTTATTGTTACTCTCGGATTTGGTGTTTATTTGTGTTCTATACAGTTGAATTGGATCTTTGAAAAAAAAATTACTGTATTAATGGGTTTCACAAAATTAACAGTTTATGGAGTTAAACTCACTATACGTGGGCCAATACAAGTGAGTGATCACATTCATGTTGAGTTAGTGAAATTTTAGATGATATTTTGGATGGATATGAATGGAGATGAAGAACGTGAATAAGTTGAGGCGAACACTTAAAAGGAATTAAAAAATAAGAATAGGTGAAGAAAAAAAAGAACATCCATGTAGAAAAAACCAACCAAGTATAACCGTACGTACATGTCACATCAAACTTTCGTTAGATTTAACACCAAACTAACAGAATAAATTAATATAAAATGTTTATAATTTTTAGTTTGTTAATTGTAGATTTTTTAATTCAGTAGATTATTTGAAAGTTAATAATTACTTTAATGTGAAATAGAACATTAACTCATAAAGAAAGGAGGGGAAGAACATGGGTTTCAAGTTTGGGCAAACAAAAAATAATGACGGAAGATCACAGTGGTTGCCTACAATAAAATATGTGGGTTTGTTTAAAGTGAATCAACCCAGATCTAATTAAGATTAGTGAACTAGACTTCTTATTTGGCATGTGAGATGGCTTCCTATATTGTGCACACTAACGGAGCTCGTTAAATGTCAATTGTTTTTAGCGGTTGTGCAATTTTTTTAGTGTTACATGATACAATTATTGATTATTGTTAATTAAATGACGGATTTGTAAACTTTTTTAAGTCGATAGGTAATTTGAAAGTTAATGATCACTTCGGTGATCAAATAGAATGTTACCCCAAAATGAAAACAAAGAGAGTACTCATGAAACACGTACTCCATACTATGTAGTATATAGTTACATATAATATTATGTCCATGGATCGAATACTACGACCCCGTTTGGCTAAACTTATTTTTTAAAAATAAGTACTTATTTTTTTAAAAAAGTACACATTTATCTAATTTTTTTCTAGAAATAAGTACTTATTTCTGAAAACTAAACCGAATATTAAATTTATTTTTGAAAAATAAGTACTTATCTATAAAAAAAGTAGGCTTCTATTTACTTTTTTCTGAAAATAAGTACTTATTTTTATAATTTAAGGGGAAACAAATACCCACTATATATATAGCTAATATCTCCGTATTATATTAATTAAATGTGAATTTAACGTTCATGATAATAAGTGATCGTCAAGACTTAAGTGAGGCACCAGTGTGTATGTATCCGGAGTGGCGGATCCATAATCATTTTTCAGTGGGGGCACTATATAATTATATATAACATCTAATTTTAGACCGACTATCCTATAAATATTATTAATATAAATTTTAAAATAATATTAAAGATATATATAGATATTTAAAATTTGTATTTTAAAATAAAATTTTGTTATATTTATAAGTTTTTTATTTTAATTAAACATAATTTCTTTCTTTTAAAAAAACCATAAATTAAAATAAATATATTATGAATTTAAATATAAAAATATAATTTTTTAATATAATTTTTTTGTTTCTTGAAATTTTAATAGAAACATTTATATTATTTGAATACGAGACTCTAAATTAAGCATATGCTATTTTATTTTTCGGAGACCAGAAATTGAGTGAGACCTATGCCCCGATGCTAGGACCGGACGTCCGCGCATGCGTATCGGCTGTTCTTTATTTATCTGTCGCAACTTATCGCAAATTCTATGAGCATGGCAAGACTAGCTAGCATCGTTTATAAAAATCTTTAATTGCAACGCGTCTGCTAGATGGACCGCGTGTAATATTAATATGGATGTTTCAACATGCGTGTTAGGGGTGGATTGATTTTAAACTAGTTAGTCTCCCCACGACAATTGATAATACCTCCATCCATGATTATTGGCTAGCTTACCGGATATTTTCTTTTTAATAATAATTTTATAATTAAGACGTGTGACTTGTGAGGAAATTGCTACACTTAGATGGCTACACTTTGATATTTGTATTTCTCCCAATTTTGAACAAATTAAGACGTGTGACTTGCGAGGAAATTATAGTACTTATTATACATGTCATTTCAATATCTTCATGCATGTCATGTGCAGAAACTTTAAAGTGTCCAGGGCTAAAAATTTTAGGAATTAAATTTTAAAAAAATTATAATGTAACATTTATATGTGTAGATAATTAATTAAAAATTAAGTTTCCATTTTATGTAAACCAAACTAAGTTATGTATAGATTTGGCTTCCAAAAAAGAAATTAAATATAAATTTAGCAAAAAAAATAAAAAACTTGATCCGGTTTAAACTTTAAAAAACATTAAAATGGTTAAGGTATTTTAATATTTTAAATGAATCATTAACTAAAAATATAATACAAAGTGTCAAAAATTTTAAACTAAATCTATAATATAAGGACCTAATAATGCAAATATTTATCTTGAAATATGATTAATATTTAGAAATTAGAATAATCAATAATACGAATCAAAAAAGTAAAATAAGATGCAATACATAGATTAATAAAAGAAAATGAGAACCTCATATGCATATCATTAAAATATAGATATAATTTATTTCATAAAAATGAAAAATATAGATATAGAAAAAGTTAAAACATATGTAAGAATTAAAAAACAGATATTAAAAATTAATTTATACATTTTTTTGAATATAATTTCAACCTTAAATATAACTGAATTCAGTTAAAGTTATATAAATTTAAATATTTAATATATACAACACAAAAAAAAAAAGTTCCATGTAATATCCCTAAATAAATATAATATTTGATATAAAAGAAAAAATCGCGTTCATTTAAAAACAACTCCTCCTCCTCAAATACTAAACAAGAAAATAATAATAACTGCAAGGACTCACATAAATCCATATAAAATCTAATATAGTATTTCATTGCACATATAAAATTAGGTTCAAGCATTTGGGTTAAGTTAATATTAGACAGGGATAGAACTGATTTGAACTGATGTATTAATGGTAATTTTTGAGGAAAAAGTAAAGTGATCCGGGCTGAGCCCACCATAGGTCCGCCCTGGTCATGTGAACAGAAGAAGATGAACTTTTTTCCCTGACTTGTACAATGCATGCATGAATACGGCTAGCAATAAAGCCAATCCTGGTGTAAATCACGTTCATTTAAACTCATCATTCGATGAATACATGAGATCATCGGCAAATATTATGATTTATATTTGTCTACATTTGTATTACAAGTGTAAAAGTGCATAAATTGAAGTTATGAAAATTATTTACAGTTTATAGCATATTGGTAGGCAGGTAGCCAATTGCATGCCGTGGTTACAAAGACAATTTTACTATGTCCTATATATGATAGGAAACGTAATATGGTGTTTTTGGCGGGGGGGGGGGGGGGGGGGGGGTTTAAGGCCCAAAAATGTCTGAACCAAACATTTTTAAAATTTTTGTAGATAGTGATTTTATTGAGAATTATTTAATTAAAAATTTTGGATGCCAATTATAAAAGTTATCATATTTTTTTTCTTCAAAATACATATATTTGTATAAATATAAGTATGAATTTTTTTTTATGTATTTAAGAAAAAAAATAAAAAAATACATAGAATACATACATGTAATGTAATAATTTGGGATTTTTACAAAACTACCTAACTTTTTAAGGTTTTTTTTCAAAAATACGGTTTGAGTTGCAGATGAGGTTGCAGCACTGGCGCCACAGGTGAAAAACAGTTGCAGATGAGGTTGCAGCACTGGCGCCACTGGCGCCACAGGTGAAAAACAGTTGCAAATGAGGTTGCACCGTATTTTTGAAAAAAGTTTTATATGTTTGGGTATTTCTGAAAAAAGCCCATGTAATTTTATGTATATAATATACCAGTCCTCCATTTCTAGAAAACAAACCTTATGTTTCTGTTACATAACTTTTATTATAAATTTTTTATTATTGATATGAATGAAAACAATTTGAATTTACATATTATATTAATATATTTTAAAATAAAAATATTTAATTTAATTTAATTAGTAATTTATAATATATAAACTCTCAATTGTAGAAAAAATAAGTGTTATAAAGATATTTTAACAATTTTCATAATATTTATTAAGCATTAAGGTCTCTCTCTCCCCATGCCTCCAGGAAATCTCTATCAAGGAACTCCGTGTAAATAGCACTGAGCTGATATATCCTTGTGCTGCAGCGTGCAGGGTCTTCACTAAATTCTAGCTATATGCTTGAATGGTCTTTATGATAATCACTGGCCTGATCAGTGCTTTGCACCACTACTTATAACTGGTTCTAAAAGTCTAACATCATTAAGACTATCGTTACGCTTTGGCAATTGGGATAATGTTTTGAATAAGCTTGCAAATGGAGAAAATAGTTTGTCCGAAATTTATTTGAATAAGATGCAATTAAGTTACTGATGCTGGCCTAGCTTTCAGCTCTATCTAGTTGTTCGAAATTGAAGATTTTACATATAATTGGAACTCCAAATTGCACAAATGCTTGTATTGTTTCAGTTGTGAAGCAGTGCAACTTACTGAAGAAGCTTGGCATTGACAATTGGAGGGTGAAATGGAATCTTGGAGAAGATGGCCTTTTTTCAATTGCCAATTATAATGCTAAGCTTCAGGTTGTCACGGACGAAGATATGCCCTTTGGGGCAAAGTTGGCTGACGTGAACCGGGCTTGAAGAAGTTGAAGTTTACTAGTGTATATTTTTTGGACTTGATTCATGTTTCTCCTGTTATTTCACAAATCGTCAGACAAGGTGTGATTCATGTTTCTCGTGTTATTTCACCAGTCGTCAGTCAAGGTGTGAAGGTGGTCTCATTCAATATGACTGGTTTTTTATTCTTGTTTCTCGTGTTGGCATAAATTGTAACATGTAAGGTCAAATGTTGTGTGAATTGGCAACTACACATATATTTTAATAGATATTTCAAAATTAATATGTTGATTACAGATAAATTATATGTATATAAAAAATATATTAAAAAATTAAGAAAAAACATATGTCGTGCAGCTGGATTATCATAAATTGTATATCATAATTGTACCCTTTTGCTTGAGCCTTTAATTTGATCCAATCTACTTTGATAGGTTAGATATATATATTTGTTGGCCACCTTTCCTACATTGTGGACAAGAAAATCAACCACCTTCCTTGGAAGAAGCTGAATAGTAGAAATCCAATCAATAGTTGTCCTGTAGGTAATTCCTTTATCCCAAATTATTTCATAGTCAAAAACCGGTTGCTCAATCTTAGTTTCCAACTCAGCAACAAACTTTGATTCTCTCTTTCTGTAGACCTTAAGCTTTTTAGGCTTCTTTGATTTTGACTGTTCAGAGTCTGGCACACCAAGTGCTTTGAGAACTGCATTAGTTCTGCCTTCTATGAGCACAACTGCTTTATCTTGTAATGAAGTGTTGAAGAGGTAGCTATATAGATTTGTGACAACATCTTGTGCAGACATTTTTAGCTCCATCTCCATTCTCTTTCTTAGGGCTGCATAAGTTGTGATAGGGTTCTTCAAGGGACTGGAGAAAATTTGGGGCCTTTCATGTCACCTTGTTAATGTAAGAGGTCGATTGACACCGACCCGACGGATAAATTAGTGCATTTGATGTCTCCTTGTTAGCGTAAGAGGTCGATTGACACCGGCCCAGTGGATAAATTAGGGCCTTTGATTTCGCCCTGTAGCGTAAGCGGTCGATTGACACCGACCTAGTGGATAAATATTTTATGGCCAAAGTTGCCAGGGTGTTGACCGGTTAGGATCATCTGTCTACTAGTAGAAAATTTCCCAGTACTATACGACTGATCATCGTGTGTTGTGGGTGTTCTCCAGTGTAGTCCCCATTCTTCCAATTGAAATTTGACATTAACATTGCAAGAAAATCCTAGGTACTAAGTTACCGATAGTGTTAAGAGGAACTGTTGAACTCTTATTGTTCTTTTTACAGTATCTTGAACTGCTTTTTTATTGATTCTTAAATGAATAGTAACACTATAGCTGATGCCATCGTGGTAAGTTACCAATAGTGTCATTCCCAAAATTGTGAACTTAAATTATTGTACCGCAGTAACTCGAACTGCATACTTATTGTGAATACCTCCTTTGCACCATGAACTCTGATTTATTTATTTATTGTCGAGATATACCTTGTTATACTTTCTCCATTTATATTGCCAGTTATATACCCATGTTGTTGCACATCCGGTTAGGATAATTATTGTTACCGCCCCTTTTCTTGGTGAAAACTACATAAATATTTACATTGTAACAAAAGCCTAGGTGTTGGGTTACCGATAATGTTGACAATGGTTGAAAAGTATATTCATTTATACAGTATCTTGAATTGTATTGTGTTTTGACGAAAAGTGATGAACTTTCAAACTTTGGTATTTTATATCGTTACCCAAATGTTGAACTCAAAAGACTTTCTGAATGTTTAAAATTATGTTTTAAACTACTTAGATTATTGCTGAAATTTTGATATAGTACTTGAAACTGTATAGTATTTTCTATCAGGTGATATACTTCAAAACTATGACTATTATGACTAGAGGTTATTATTGAGTTAAAACTTGTTAAGTTAAAAAGAGCTATTTTCTTATGGATAACTTGTTGAGCATTATGTGGGTCATTCTTGCTTTATTATTAAATAATTTAGAAACAGAACGGTGGATGGTTTACTCTGTATTGCGAGAATGAGAAGTGGAAGATTCATCCCTAAAATAGTACAGCTCTGAATAGATAATGCATGATTAAGTTGGATAGGTTCTCTCTAGTGTTAGTGCGAGTTATTCGCAAATGTGGGTGATGTATTTATGCAACTTCATATAGAAATTATGATTAATAGTATGAGATCTTAGATAATACATTTGGTTTGTAATAACTAATGCTACTTTGGTGTATCATTTCTGAGGCTCTAACTTGTGTATGTATGAATGATTGAGGTCATATTGTTATATTGTTGAGTTGTGGAGTTAATATATGGATTTTATGATTGGATGGTGACGTGATGACCTGAATCCTTAACCTCAGATTTGGGGGCATTACAGAAGTGGTCTAAGAGCTCTAAGTAATAGTACTCAAGAACAAGAGAGTTAAGAGTTATATCCAGATTATAAAATAAGGAGCTCATATCGAGTTCATAATCAGACTACCGGATGTAGCGCTGATTTACAAGAAAAGACTAAGATACTCATACAAGAATAGTTACGATAAGATAATGAAAGACCTTTAGTGTTAACATGTCGGATACTAGCCCGATGAGACACATCTAGGGGAAGAGTTTGAAGGGTTTCGACGCACAAACGCAGCGGAAAAACGCGAAAAATAAATACAAAACATAATATAAATCGAAACCCTCCGCATGATCCATGCGAAAACAAAATATTTAATTTGGAGATTAAGAACAAATACCTTAAAAAACTTTAACAATTCATCAATGAAAGATTAATGGAGGTCCAAAGTGTAACACCCCCAAATCCGGGATCATGGATCTGGACGTCACTACGAAAATTCTCAATATAAAATTACCCATTTAACGATTATAATTTCACCTGTAGACATTCAATAACTAAAAAAATACATATGCGACCCCAACTCTCAAGAATCTTTTAGGTTATAGGGTTAGAAACAAGAATCCCAAGTCAGACATCAATTATTACATTTCTCAACCAGTCAAATCACAATTGTGACCCCATCCATAAAGTTTCTCAAAATTAGATTTTTGAAACAATTTTCCAATTACCACCAATTACTATAACCCTTCTCTATTTACACAATTCTTATAAAACTAGTATAACTTCGATAAGAAGTATACTAGCTACCAATAATTGTCTTTACAAGATATTATTTATTACATATCAATTTATAAATAATTCTTACATCAGATCAAGATACTCTGAACCAAATCCTCTTCATCATGGAATCTTGCCTTCTTCTTCCGAGCTATGCGGATAAGTCTCGTCAAGCTACCTTTCACTGTAGGGTTACAATTTGAAGTAATGCGATCCATCTGATCTAGCTGTTGTGTTTGGACAATTTTAAAACAAGGTAAAAATGAGCTACTATAGCCCAGCAATAACTCCAGTCATAATAGCAGTTAAAATAATTTATAAAATTTTAACTCAATATAAAAGACAGTTTAAGAAACTAAAATTTATAATACACCACAAGTTTGAAAAGTAAGCAATTCTAGATATTGCTAAGCACACCACAAAAGTTCTCAAGCTCTCGTCAACACTATCAGTAACTTACCACAATGGCATCAGTTACAGTGTTACTATTCATTTAAGAATCACTAAGAAAGAAGTTCAAGATATCAAGAAAAGAACAATAAAGGTTCAACAGTTCCCATTAACACTATTGGTAACTTAACACCTTAGCTTTCGTTATAGTGTAAGAACAGTGAAAGTTCAACAGTTCCCATTAACACTATCGGTAACTTAGCACCTCGGCTTTCATTATAGTTTAAGAACAGTGAAAGTTCAACAGTTCCCATTAACACTATTTGTAACTTAGCACCTTAGAATTCATTATAGTGTAAGAACAGTGAAAGTTTAACAATTCTCATTAACACTATCGGTAACTCAGCACCTAGGCTTTTGTTACAGTGTTAATGTCAAATCCCAATTGGGAAGAATGGACTTTCATTGGAGTAATTATAGTAACAATGTAGGTCGGTGATCAGTCACCCACAATTGCCTCTCCGAGGGACATCTCTATTTTTCTACTCTTCTACTAGTAGTGGATGATCCACCTTTTCTCTAACGTCACCCTGACCGCATTCGGGCCATAGTATACTTGATGGCATACCCGTCTGGTAGTTCTTACACTTTGTACACATAATGCTCCATGCAAGCACGTCGACTTTCTCTAGTACTCCAGTCCAATTGAATACCTTGTTTGGAAGGAAATTGAATTCAGTCCAAAAGCACATCTCATTCTCTTCTCATATTTCAACACTAGATGATTGATTAACTCCAAGAATTATGAGGAAGTGATCTTATATGCACATGTTGATTTATAGTCAAATAATCTCTTTTTTTTTTCTCAAATATTTCTCACACAAGAAGTTTTCAAAATCACACGACCAGGGAGTTGTTTTAAAATCACCAAAGTTCTTAGAATGATTGTTGGATAGCTAAATCATTTTCAGAAGATTTTAGATCCACTTTGAATAACTCTAAATAATTTCTCAAAGAAAAGTCCTCGAGACTCTGTTGATAAACTGTCAGAAACTCACACACTAACTCTCGGTCAAAACTTCAAACACAAACTCGGAAACTCAACTCTTAGAACACTTCTCATTCTCTACTTATACACATTCTAACTTTATAAGATTCAGAGTTGATAAGTAATCACAAGGTAATGAATAGTGAACATTACAGACATATATGTATGTTTGTAAAAAAATATATTCCAAAATACAACAGAACCTTTTTATGAAGTAGTATTCGCTAAAATGTAAAAAGGTTCGAAAACTTGCCTTTGGTCCTTAGCAATGAAGCAGAAATTCTAATTAATTCTCCTTCAATCACAGTAGGTCCATATCTTCTCTCGTCACATGATGTGTCACTACTCCAACTTGATTATGTTATAACATAACAACATATATATCAGCTTGGTCTCATATTCCAAGCAAACACAACTCAAGTACACATTATTTATTAAACCCAAAATCAAACCAAACGAACAAATCCCCCTTTAAGAAACTCACAACTTCTTATTACAACTATGCCTCAATAGTATCACATTGTAGACTTTCATATCTCTTAAGTCATCATGTATGTAAATTTATTATGCATTAATCCCTCTAAATCCTCAATATTAATTCATATATAGATAAACATATCCTTTAAGCCATGCTTCTCTATTTTATCCTGAAACATTTCATTTACACGTCTTTCTAATTCTAAAGTTTATTAAACTTAAGTGAATATATTTTCTACAGAAAATTTGGGCATGACCTATTCGTAAGTTGGACTATGCCTCGTGTAAAAACACCTCAATTACAATCCGAAATCAATCCCAAAATATTCACAACAATCCACAATTCATTGTCAACTATTTCCTCTTTGAAATCATAAGTTAAAATATTAACCACCAATTCAATATGTACCATTCTTGGTACACAATTAGACAAGATCGAAACTAACTTTCATATTTTAATCATTTCAAGAGGAGTCCTCTAACTCACTCGAATTTAATTCCCGCAATGCTTCCCTAAGATGGCCTTCTTAAGGACTCTTTGCTAATCTCCCATCTTTAAATATTTTTCGTAAATTTATATTTTTTTCTTTTTACACCTACATATAGTCATGATATTCTTTGACAACTTTTGTTATTTGACCGACTCGAGACAAGTCCTCTATCTTGCTCGAAATCGTGTCCCAAAATGGTTGTTCAACCTTTTTCTTATGTTCATTTCACCTAACACCCTGTTTTTTAATATTTTTAATAAATTGGAAATTAATCATTTTGACACGATTTCTTTTCTGAGGTCTTCTATGACTGACAAGGAATATCCCATTAAAGTTTCAAAGCCAACCAAGAAATCTAGCTAAGTCAGAAACTGCCTCAAACGTAGGCTCATGACAAGATTGCTCATTAGATTTCTTACTTCCACCTTCTTGACTCCAACAATTTTAATAAATCGGATTTTACTCCTTTTTATCCGAATTCTTTTTCTAGATAATCCCAGATGACTCTAGTATTTTAAATAATGTTTCCCACATAAATAAACTATTATAGAAGGGGGTTGAATGTAATAGTACTAGTAAATCGATTAAGAACACAAGTATGTAAAAGATGAATATTGTTCTGTATTAAAGATAATGAATAGGTTACAAAACTCTCTCAAGAAGTTCTTTGTTCTCAAGAGCTGCTAGGTTATGAATAATACGATTTTCAAAGATTACTTTGATGTTAACCTATGTTTGTGTTTATATAGACATAGTTACAATTCAATTACAAATCAGATTAGAAATAGAACAGCTTTATATAAGGAAATAGACTTATATTAGGATTCCTTCTTACTATCCTATTCAGACTCTGATTCGAATTGCTTCCCGACAAACTCTGATAATAAACTCTGTCGGTTGTTATTCTCTGATAGAGCAATCTCTGTTAGAGTAAACTCTGTCCGACAGCTCCTTAAACTCTGATGACGTCAGCAGTGTAAGCTTTGATTTATATTCTCTGACAGCCATTACTGTTTGCTTCCTAACAATCTCCCCCAATTTTTTCTTTAAGAATTAAAACATAAATTTCACTTATGATGTCAGAAATCCAAGACAAATGCATCAGAGTTTGCTTACCCTTTTTTTTAATTCAGATTCTTCTGTAAGAGAAATCATCTTTCAGAAATTGATTAATAAGTTTTTCTTCAGCATTTTTCAACAAATCAACCAGTTTCTCCTTCAATTCCCTCATCTGTTCAGAAGAATCATCAATTTGACATATAGCAGCCCTTAGAGCATAGATAGATGATCTGTTCATTCTTTCATCCATGGCAATGCAATAGGCCTTCATACCATCAGGATTTAATATTAGTGTAGGAATCCCTAACACCATTTTGACCCTTGTATCTCCTTTTCTCATAGCTCTTCTGGTTCTATCTTCAAGTACATATACAGGTTCATACTCTTCAGAGTTTATCATTATTAGCCTTTCATTCTTCTTCTTCTCAACTATTACTCATTCAATAATCTTCACCCATCTTGAAGTAACTTCATTTTCATCATTTAAAAGAAATAAAACATGTTCAAGTTCTTTAGATTCTTTTTGAATTAAATCTTCTTGAGCAATCTTCAAAACTCTCCCATCCTCTAAGAAATAAATAAGCGTCTCATTAGCTTAAGCACCATCAAAGATATACTTCACAATATTAACAGAGATTAGTTTGTCCAAATGTTCTTAAGACAATTCTTCTTCAGGTTTATCTTTTAATGAAAAGGGATCTCTGAAGATATTTTCTTCACCCCTGTAGACTTTAGCATGTGAATCACCAATACCACCTTTGTCTTTTCCAAGCCTGGCATTGAGAGTCATAGTTTGAGTCTTTGTCCACAGAAGATCAGATCTTTTCTTCCTTATCAGAGATTATTGTTGTTCTTCTTTCTCATCTTCAGAGCTTGAACCACTTGGAAGAAAAGTTGTTCCAGACATAGTGAGAGGATTATTTGGCTTAGTTAGAGCTTTTTGTTGAATTCTTACTGATGATCTTGTTTGAATTTCTGAAACTAGTTTTCATTGAGCAACTAGCTTGGGAGTTTCAACATTTTTTATTTGAATAGACTTAGATTCTGGCTTCTTCTATTGAGTAGGTACCTTCTTCTGAATTGGACCTTTCTTTACATATCTTCTCTTTTTCTGGACTTGAGCATTGTCAGTACCAGACTTCTTCAATTCATCTTCCACAGTAACTGGATCTAAGCCATGATTTTCCTCTTCAAATAGCTTCCTTTCCAGTTCTGCATCTTTTAAATTTTGTTCCTCAATTTTCTCAGGTTTCTCTTCTTCTTCAAGCCTTTTTGCTAAAGCCAAATCAACTTCTATCAGAGTTTGTTGTTTGTCAGATATTAACTGTTTGTCATATTTTGAGTGGTTGAAGTTTGACCAATCAGAGTTTGCTGCTTTATAGTTTATTTTCCCTCCTTATGACTCCCTTTATCTTCGTCATTAGATTTGTCAGGTTATTATGCAGCATCCTCCTTGCATTTGTCTGAAACGTTCTCCCCCTTTCTGACATCATTCCCTGGTTTAACAGTAAGAAGTTCTACAATTGTATGTAGCATCCCCTGCATAAAACTAATAGATTTAGAAAGTTTGTCCACTTTAGCCTAGCTCCAAAGCATCATGTTTTGCTGTGATAGTTTTGATTTTCAGCTCCATAAATTTTTGTGAAGATTGAACATAAGCAGAGGTTTTGGTGATAGAATCCTTGAGGTCACCAATGTCATTGTGAAGTCCCTTGGATAACACAGTAGTTGCTTTCAAAATAGACTTCATTTCAACAGAATTGATTTCCTTATCAGCCTTATCAATCATCTCATGAACATGTGGCCAATAGATGACTTCATTTGAGTATTTCCAAGAACTATCCTAAACTTTTTGTTTGAGAGAATCTATCAAAACATCTTGAGGAGTTTCTTCCTGAGAAGTGAAATCTCTCATTACACTTTCAGCTTTGAGAGTAACTTCAATTTCTCCTTTGAGTTCCTCTACCACCATATAATCAGTATAATAAATACTCTGTCATTCATGTGCATCATGAGAATTGATTGGCCACTTCTTTGTATTGTACCTTTGTGTGTAAGGGATTGACAGATCTGTTACTTCTTCATCAGCAAAAATAGGCTCATCAGAGTTTGTGTCCTCCCCATCAGAGTTTGCAGCTTTCTCAGAGTTTAGCAAAGGATCAGAGTATGCAATAGATAAACTCTGAGTACCTGCAAAAGATATGGAACATCCTAAGTCACTATGATTTTTTAAAGTAATCTCATTACTTCTCACATCACACATATCATAACTTTGAAGAGTTAGATTTTTCTCACTAGAAGTAGCCAACTTCTTTCTCAATTCTACCTCACCTTTTTCCAGATCCCTGTGTCTGCCTCTCATTAATTCTATTTTTCACACATTTTACCTCAGACTCACTAGAAAGGCTCAACACACATTGTCCTACAGAAATAAGAGATGGCTGAGAAAGGTTGACTTTAGTTACATGATTAGGGGTACCCTTTTCAGGACTATTCATGATCATTCTAGCAGTTAAAATAGAAAAAGATAAAATTTGAACTTAAACTATCAGAGAATGCATATTCTGAAGAAAATTCAGAGTTTATACCTTGAGTTGTGGATGTGGATGTTGTCTCCATTGGCTGTGCAGAGATTGGTAGTACCAGAAGAGCATCAGAGATTGTCAGTGGAGTTTCATCAGTGTTTGTCTATCCAACATTAGAATCTTAGTCTGCAATCATAAAAGTGATGATTGGTTCTTGTGGGACCTGAGTCATATCATTAGCTTCTTCACCACTTTGAGGTGGAGGTTCTTGTGGGCTTGACTCTGCCAGAGATTGGCCTTCAGCATCAGCAACAACAAGGTCTGCTAGAATAAGTAAATAGCCTGCATCCAAACTTTGATTGGATGGTTCTTGTGTGGCTGGGTCCTTAACAACTTCTTCAACCCTTTGAGCTGAAGGTTCTTGTGGGTTGTACCCCTGAACCAAGCTGGCTTCATCTGCTGGAATAATGGCTGCTGTTGAACTTTGATCAACAGGTTCTTGTGTGCCTGGCCATGTAGAGATTGCTATCTCACTTTAAGAAATAGGTTCTTATGGATCCTGGCCAAAAGTGACAGATTTTCTATTCTTTCTTGAAAAATATTTTAAACTAGGAGAGGTAGATGATGTGGACTTCTTATCTTCCATCTCTGTCCTTACTTATTCTGCCAACTCCCTATCTCTCTCATAAGAAATCTCCTTGATAATTTGCTTATGTGAATTTGTAGAAGAATCAGAGATTGCTACAGGAACATCTTCCTCTAGAGTGACATATGACCCATCTTTCAACTAATTATGTTGTCGCGCATGTTCATCCTTGAGACAAAGATCATTTAGATTCTCCAATTTTTTCTTGCAGACTGTCTTGTCAACAGTAGCCCCCCGTCCAATACGTTCACGGTTATAATGGGCAACATTTGTCCAGCAATCAGCTTTTGACTTGACATACCGAAGAATCATGTTCTCAAGTGGAACTGGTAATCCAGGTTCCTTCCAAGGAATATTTGCCATCCAGCAACGCCATGCTTCAACAGAATTTGTCAAGACATCAGAGTTTAGCTCAGAGGTTAGAATGTCTTTAGAGTTTAACTCTTGAGATTTTGGCTGATCAGAGATTAGAACATCAGAGTTTATTATTGCATCATAGTTTAGTCCTTCAGTGTTTGCAGCCTCAGAGTTTACAGCCTTGACTAATCTTCTCTTCTTCTTCTTCAGCTCAGGCATTGGATTTACTGTGAATGGCTTCATAAAAGGTGGAGGAGGTATCTCAGAAGCCTGTTCAACAGTCTTTCTCTTGGCAAAAACCAACCCTTCATCAGAATCTGAATCTTTATCAATCAATTTTCTCTTTTTAGGAGAAGATTCTTTTACTGCCTTCCCCTTCCTTTTGCTTGAGCCCTGTTGTGAGGTGTGTTTTACAATTACAGCCTTTTTAGAGACTGTAGAGGTTGGCAAAAGTGTTTGGGTGACAGTGTTTGGAGGGTGGCCTGAGTTTGAATCAGAGGGTGCTAAACTCTAATCCATAGCCACAGAGAAAAAGTCCCTTCCATACATGGTAGGCATTCTCTGATTTAAGAGAAGCCTGACCCATGTGGGACAAAAGAGAGGAGAGAGATTACCTTTCTTAGCATCCTTCCTAGCTAGGTCAGCAAAAATTCTTTTATTCATACATAAACTAGCTAAACTCTGATCATTCTCAAAATTTACATTAGGCAACAAATAATTAAAAATTAACTAAAGAAATCTAGCAAAATATACAGTATGAGCATCATCATTTATTTTGCTAGCGAGCTGCCTAATAATTAAACAAGGAAAATTAAAGTTGAGATTATGGGACAGAGAATACCCAATCTATTGTGCTAGCTGAGGGATTGCATCAAAATTCATGCACTTTCCTGTGAAGGCCCTTGTTATGCAATCGAAGAAAAACTCCATTCTCTTTGAAGGTTGGGTCTTGTCAGGCTCCCCAATTTTGATAGGCTTCCTCCATAGCCTATAGACCTGAAAAATTCTTTGATATGATCATCTCTCACAATAACATCATAGTCAGCCACTTCTGGAAGATGAAGGGCTTGTCGAACAACAGTTGGTGTTATCAAGTGCTTGCCATTGCAGTTGAATGTGATGATTGGTTCTTTATCATCACCTGCATTATTAAACTTTGCAGTTGACCAAATTCTTATCAAAGATTGAGCGGAGAAATTTAAAGGTTCTTTCAAAGCATAGCCAATATAACTCTGCATTAAAAAATCTTGAACAACATGATAATCTTCAGGTGCATCGGACTTATTTAACAGGGAAATATAGTTGGTGGCAGTAAAAGTATAAGTTTGGAAAGTTTGTCCTTTGGATGCCATTTTAGAGCTAATGATTTGCAGGTTTGAACAGTTAGGATTTACGAGAAACTAGAGAGAGAACAAATGAAGAATAATAGATACAGATTAATAACCTAAAATGACAAGTAGAATTAATCTTTGCCTTTTCATTTGCATAACACCTGTAGTGGGACACGTGAAAAAAATTGATTTGAAGAGTAATTATTAATACAAATCTCAAAATACAGCAAGTGTTTGTATATCTGTGTAATTATATGAACCGTCATTCATGAGATACACGCGTCTTATTTTAAATCCAATTAGAGAATGATAATTATGATGTCATAAAAATGAAATATGATGTCATAAATATGATCTCAGAGTTTACCACTTAAACAATGTTTAGCAAGTCAGAGTTTATATGTTTTAGAGTTTAGAATGAACTGTTAGAGTTTACCACAGACTCGGAAAGAGTTTACCATAAACATTGATAACTTGTGATCAGAGATTAGATGTTACAATGATCAGAGTTTGCTTCATCAGAGTTTTCAGTAACTTTATCAGAATTTAAGTTAATAGAGTTTGCATTTTTAGAGTTTATCTTTTTTCTATCAGATTTTATCACATACTGTTGTTTAGCAGAATGACTAGAAGAAACTGGAGTTGTATTCAAATGAGGCAAAAGTTCATAATAATTGAAATACAGACTATGATAATCTTTATATGTGTAAATTGAATGTCATAAACTACTATAGTGAAAACAGGGGTTTTGTGGTTTATATCTAGTCTGTTTCCTATCCTCTGATTTAGGTCTCTCAATTTCTTTCTTTTTATTTTGTCTGCAATCAAAAGCAAGATGATTAGAATTTTCACATGTGAAACAGGTTTTTCTAGGAGCATCAGGAATATTCTTGTAGTTGTTCTCCTTAGAAATTCCTATTTTGTCATTTCTATTCCTCTTTACCTTTTTAGGCATGTTTTTGTTCGTGACTGACTTCAACTTTTCTTTAAGTTACTTCTGTGAGAGTAACCCTATATTTACTAGTTTATTCTCTGACACACTTTTAGAGGATTTGTTAGAGGTGTTCTTTTCATTACTAGCTCTAACAAAATTCACAGGTTCACTTAATTTTTCTTTTGTTTTTTGTCTTAGTATGTGTTTCCTTGTCAGATTCATCAATTTTTGTTAGAAAACATCTGTTGGACTTTCTTATCAGAGTTTGTCCAAACTCTGAAAGTCTCCTTTTCTTTAGCTATCTCAGCTTCTAAATATTCTACTTGTATTTCGTTTGCATGTGTATAGCATTCTCACAGTCTTTCTTAGTACTAAGCATGTGTGAATTTTCAGATTTAAGAAAGTCATTCCTAGCAGTCAGAGTTTGTATTTCAGATTTTAATCTTTCATTCTCAAGTGACTGTAATTTAAAACTAACATGCAGAGTTCTAAGGAAAGACTTTAATTCATGGATGTTTTCAGTATTAAAATTGAAGACAGAGTCTGGTACCTTGTCAGAGTTTAGGATGAGAGCATCAGTGTTTGTCATGAGGGCATAATTTGTTTCCTCTTCAAAGTCTAAGGAATCTATCCAATCTTTCTTTGATGTGATGAGAGCTTTCTCAGATTCCTTACTTCTGCACTCATTAGCAAAGTGTCCCATCTTGTTACACTTCTAACACTCGACCTTTGGTTTATCAAGTGTTTTAGCCTTACTATCTATATCTTCTTTTCTCCTGAACCTGTCTTTATTTTCTGACTCGCCATGCTTCTTTTGGAAGTTTCCTTGTTTTCATTATTCCTATATTTCATCTTCTTGAAGCCTTTAACAATCATGACAACCATCTCCATCATGTCAGTGTATGTGGAGTCATCAGAGTTTACATCAGAGTCTGCCTCAAACTCTGATTCACTACTTTTCTTAATTAGTACAACCTTTCCTTTTCTTATTGAGGCTTTTAGGAATTTTTCTTTTGGTTCTTCAACCTTGGTCTCAACATTTAAGGCAACAGACTTTTCCTTGCTACTTTTTCTATTCTTTCTTTGTTGTAACTCCAAGTCATGAGTCTTCAGCCTTCCATATACTTCATCTAGGGACATCTCATTCAGATCAGCCATGTCTCTTATCAAAGATGCTTACAAATCCCATTCTTCAGGTAGAGCCCTTAGAAACTTGGTGTTGGAATCCTCATTGTCATATACCTTATCAACCAAAGCTAGGTTATTCAATAAAGTAAAAAATATGTCATAGATATTTGTCAGAGACTCATTCTGCTTAGCCTCAAAGTATTCATACTCTTGAATGAATACAGATCTTATATTCTTCTTTATTTCTTTGGTTCCTTGGCATTGAACTTCTAGTGCATCCTAAATTTCTTTGGCAGTTTTGCATGCAATCACCCTATTAGACATCACAAAATCAAGACTGTTATGCAATATATTTCTTACCTTAGCATCTTTGAGGACTTCTTGCCTTTCTTCATTGGTCCACTCTTTCTTTTCCTTCAAAGTATAATATTCAGGAACCTGTCTTCCTTCCACAATTGTCGATGAAACTAGCTTGGTTGGGAGATACTGACCTTCATTGATCCTGTCTAGATAATCAGGATTTGTGGCTTCCAAGAATATCATCATCTTTACCCTCCATATAGGGTATTCAACGCTCTTCAAGATATGAATTTTGATACTTTATACTTGTTTCCATACATGTTTTGATATCTTTAAGTTGTAATTAACAACCTGGCTCTGATACCAATTGTTTCCCAGATAACAGACTATTATAGAAGGGGGGATTGAATATAATAGTATCAAAATAATCGATTATGAACACAAATATATAGAAAAAACACTGTTTTGTATTAAATTTTAATCAACTGAATGCAAAACTCTCTCAAGAAAATAATATTCTTAAGAGTTGCTAGGTTATGAGAATGATATATCTTGAATTCTATTCAATGTAAACCTAATTCTCTGTTTATATAGTACACAGTTACAAATCCAATTACAAAGCAGATAATGATAAAGATAGCTTCCATAAGGTAATATAATTGCATTTGAATTCCTCATTCTCTATCCAAATCAAATTATGATTTATCTGTTTCCAACCTTGTCAAACTCTGATATCACAAACTCTGTAGGTTTGATAATCTCTAATTGAGTATACACTGATTTGAGTAAACTCTGATTGAGTAAACTCTGTGGACAACTTCTAAACTTTAATGACGTCAGCATAAACTCTGTTATTCAATAAACTCTGTTTGTGATATTCTCTAACAGTATCAGTGTTTGCATTTCTAATAGGTAGTGTTTGCATTTCCAAGAGGTAGTATTGACATTTGATCATTTTTCCAACTGTTTAATTAAAAATATATTATTTTTAGAAGATTCCTGTAAATGACCTCTACACTTTTATAGAAATTATTGGATTAGATATACATTAGCATTAGATGATACTTTAGTGAAAGCTTAAGACGCCTAATATGTATTAATATTGGTATGCTTTTTGTTTTATATCTTAACTAATTACCTTTGCATACTTTCCAGATTTTGAAGAAAAACATAAAGTTTCGTAAATCTTTTGGGACCTCTAATTGTTCTCATTGTAAGGAAAATAAGTTTCTAAATGTCATTAGATTCTTGCGGATAGCTATCTTAATTTCTTCCCTATGTTTACAGGAATAACAGTTGAGAAATTAGAATGGTGATATTATAATCAACTCAACCAAATCTTTTTTTTACTAGAAACTACCCGACATTAATTTAATGCGAAATTTCAAATCTCGGGTTATGGATTGTCCTCACTCGTAATTGAGTAAATCTGGACTCAACTACTAGGGGTAACCGTGCCAAGTGTCTCCCGAGGAGTCGAATCTTGGTCTGCAGAATAGCTTACATTTACTCTTACTCTTACCAACTGAACTAACCTGTGGAGTTTGACTTAATTCTTGACGCTGATATTTATATACTTATGATATTTATTTATTTTTTGAATAATTTGACTCATAACTTTATAAATGAGTATTTGTTCTAATATAATTTTCGGGTATGTCAGAATCGAATCCAAGACCTAAACAACAAAGGATAAGTCCTCTATGAAGTATCCAATCGTGTTCATTTTTTTTATTATACAAGTAACGCTAGAATTTGTGTGTCTATGTTCTGTAGCACAGTGATTCTTCTGTTATCTTTAAACAAACATGATAAGTGTTTGTACCAGATTTTTACACGTCCAGGCTAATTAATAACTGACGAGTAGACCAAGTCTCGACGGGTAAACCCTGAAGCACCCGACGGCCAAAAATTAAGGGAGAGATAGAGTCCATCTTCAACAACAATTCAAATGCTTGGGGAAGATAAGGATAAGCATCCTTAATATCAAGGAACGTGATCAGCAAGTGGCTCCATGAAAATAGGAACAAAAGAACAGCTGACGAGTATACAATACACTGACGGGAGCTGACCAAATCAACCCGTCGACCTACGACTCCTAAAATCTAGGAGATAAATCAGCCACCATCCCAGAAAAATAGGAGATAAGGTGTTTATCCATGCCTAAATAATAGGATCGTGGAAATAATCATGGGCTTCAAACCAACAACTAGCATGGAGGGATCATATCTATATATTTAGATAATTACACAAGAAATACACAAGTTCTAGCTTCTCACCTACTTACAATATACACACAATACATACAGCCGACGGGTAACAGCTGCATAGTCGACGAGTAGCTGCTACATAGTCGACGAGTAGGCAGTTCATGTATTTTTCTTCATTCAAGTCACTTGTAATCGATCTTAAACAACTTTATAGTGGATATTCTTGGCTGGGCACATCCCACCCGCGGTTTTTACCCTTTCACGGGGGTTTTCCGCGTCACCAAAACCTTGTGTTCTTATTCTTTGGTTTACTTTTTTGCACTTGTCTTACTACTTTGTTACTTGTTCTTCAAACACGAAATCGATTAGACTTAGCTATTAACCCTACAAAATCTGGACAAAACAGTTGGCGCCGTTTGTGGGAAATTAGCTAAGAGTCTATACGAATTCAACAACGATGAAGGACACTCAACAAAGTACGAATCAAGGCAACAACATAACGACGGACGACGGCGAGATTTTGGCTATGAAAAATTAACAATCTAACGTGGTTTTTTACGATCAGAGAATGAAATATTTACGATGGAGTTCAGTACAATTGAATTTAACAACAAAATGACATCGCGACGAACGATTACAAGTGTGGTTCGATGTTTTAATATGGACGACATACGTGATGACATACATGATGACAGACACCTAGAAAATGACAGAATACATGTGTTAGTCGTTGACATTGATGAAAATGGCACGTTGAAGAATGACACTAACATAGAACGCTGACGACAACATGACCTGATGGAAGGACACGACGCCTTGGCCGGGCTTGACAGATTCGACCGAAGGTTCAAACACGTAGAGGTTCCAAGTCAATAGGTCACTTGTCAAACACTTGAAATAACTTAAATAGACATGTCATCAATCTAACGCGTTGGACGAGCAAGGGGTAATCGTCTGTCAAGTCAATATGTCAGACAGAAGAAGAATATGTCTAACGAGATATGCTGACAGAAGACAACACGACTTACCTGACGACAAATATCAACAAATATGTGGTAGACATACATGACGACATCTGAATATGGCACTAACACAAACACCTACGACATCGTGACATGACAGAAAGGCAGGACGCTGAACTCGATAGGTTCTAAGAGGCTTAAATACACAAGTCGTCGTCTCGACGCCTTGGCCGGGCTAGGGGCAGTCTTTCGTCAAGTCGATCTGTCCAAATACCGATTATACATGCCTTGAAGCCTGTCACAAAATGGGATGATGTCTTGAAAGAAGTTATGACTCTAGATGATGAAAACAAGTATGAAAAGTTGAATGATGTTGTGGTTCTGGTCGACGGACGGAATGCTGACGACAAGCAGCCGACAAGTTGGACGCTGAAAATCAAGGAGTACCCGTCGAGTGACGTCCAACTCACCAACGACAATGAGGCCAGAGTGTTCAGAATGAGGATGTCAAGGCAAGATGTTGTTGACTGTGTCAAAAGGTGTGATGCTTGTCAAAGGCATGTACCCGTCAAACATCAACTGTTAGAATATTTGCACCCGTCAAACATCAACTGTTAGAATATTTGCACCCGTCAAACATCAGCTGTCAGAATATTTGCACCCGTCCAACGACATGCAACCTGTCGACATCAACGAATCAATAAATATGTTCTTTTCAATTACATTTCAAGTGCAGAACAATATTCTTCTTACCTACAAAGATTAAAACTCCAACAACTTCGTCATGTCTTACAATGACGACGTAAATTCAAGGAACATGGTTGATCACGTCAAACACTTGATAGGTGCTTTAAATTGACGTCTCCAATATCCGTCAAGGACTTGACAGAAACATATGACATGCGACATGCTCCAAGAGAATTCAACACACATGCTGACGCCTTTGGATTAGGGGCAGTGTTTAGACATATCAACATGTCCAACATTCCAATCATACACATCTTCAAACCAACCATTCAAAAAGATGACACCTTGGAAGAGATCATGTATGTCACGACACACTACACCAACATGACAAGTTAGATACGACAACTCAAAGACTACCTGTCCGACGACATCCAACATGTCCGATGACATCCAACCTGTCTGACGACATCCAACCTATCTGACGACATCTAACACGTTGATAAACATGACATCTACATTTATTTTTCTAATCCTCATACATGGACACAACGACAAGGGGCAGTACCTCATGACATTTACGACAAGGGGTAACAGCCCTCGACATTATGCGACAATTACAACATTAACAATCAACGAGGACGACGCTCAAAACATCAACATGACAGACGCTAGTTTATCTAGTGTGTGGGACATATGCAATCCTACTAACAGAAGTAAGGACACCAACAACTCATTATGGCCTCTTGACGAGTAATGTCAACAACGACGAACTTGTTCATGACCAGGACACTGTCGACGAGCTACACGACATGACCTGGACACTGTCGACGAGCTACACGACATGACCAAAATTACAATGACGTTGTACCAACAAAAAGTGGTCGATGATTATGACAACAATGTGTACATCAAGAAATTTCATGTGGGAGACCTCGTCTTGAGGAAGGTCTTTCCAGACACTGTTGACGTCAATGCAGGAAAGTTATTGACATATAAAGACCTTACTTAACTGACATCATCGCTGGATGGGGGGCATACATGCCATCAACACTTGACGGACGCCAATTCTAATGAGTTAGAATGCAATTCATTTGACAACATACCACAAGTAATCTCTCATCCGCCTTTTAAATGTTTTACTTCGCAATACATTGTCATGTTAGTAGTCCGCTATGTGTAATGTGTTGATACTTCTTGCATGAACAATATGTGTGATGCCTTATATGAATTTATATGCCTAACTTGCTTATAAGCTACGTGATTTATCTATGCAATATAGTAAAACATGCATGCCATTTGTTTCTTATTGATCTACTCAACATAACTTCGATGTTTAAGTTTTTCTTTATGTAGCGCACTTGCATGACTATAAATACATTACGATTCTACGATACATGGCCATTACAATTACGTGATAACTAGGGGCATTGTATCCCGACATTATCTATTATTGGGCTGATCACCCACGACGAATAAAAACAAAGGCCCCGTCCTTTAACTATGAAACCAACAAAATGAGAAACAAAATTAATTACTTTTAAGTAATAATTTTCTGCATTCTCCACATTAAAACCAAAAACTACGAAAAATTAAGTTTGTTTCAAGAGGGGGAAGGCCTTTTAGCAACTTAAACGTGTGCATGCACTTACGTAAGAAAAACGATATCGACGACCGACACAACGAATTGACGAATCAACAAATTGACGAGTAAAATGACCTGACGAATATTACATATTACACATATGATATATACTACGTATGAAATTCATTATAAATTATTATTACACATATGATGTGTGTCACAAGTACATCCACCTACAAATCTACTCGACAAGATTTAATTACTACATTACAATTACATGTCATATTGACATACGACGTGAAAAACTTGTGTATCACATTGACACAACATTTTATAAATTACATGTCTCATTGACATTTTACGAATTGCAAGTCATTTTGACATATTACAATTGCAAGTTATACATCTCGTCGACATGTTACACGTTACAAGTCTACGACATGTCATATATTTTTACTACAAATTACATCGACATGGTATATGTCACATTCACGAATCTCGAATATGTATTACACATTATGGTTACATTTCATGATTACAAGCTACGTGTATGCATCTACGTATTTCAACTGCAAGTTGAAATAATTACCGCTTATGAGCTACGCTTATGAATCAAGTATTATGGTCGTGGCTCACGTGTCAAATGAGATTGGCCTTCCAACATCTTTGACATTATGATATCAAGGCTCAATAATCCTTATTACGCACTACAATTACAAACCTCGACTACATATCACGTGTTATATCGACAAGTTATGAATTACATGTGACGAGTTACAAGTCACACCCGACAAGTAATACCTGACGAAATACACATTACAAGTTGTCAATTACACGCAACAAATCACATATTACAAGTGGCATATTACTACGACGAGCTAAGGAATCACATGAACCTGTCAACAAGCCATTTTGATTAAATGGACGACTACAAATATGCAACCAACAACAACGAGATAATATTCGACATGAAGAAGAATTTTATTGGTTGTATGTCTTCACCCAATAAAATTAGGGGCAATTGTTTGTACCAGATTTTTACACGTCCAGGCTAATTAATAACTGACGAGTAGACCAAGTCTCGACGGGTAAACCCTGAAGCACCCGACGGCCAAAAATTAAGGGAGAGATAGAGTCCATCTTCAACAACAATTCAAATGCTTGGGGAAGATAAGGATAAGCATCCTTAATATCAAGGAACGTGATCAGCAAGTGGCTCCATGAAAATAGGAACAAAAGAACAGCTGACGAGTATACAATACACTGACGGGAGCTGACCAAATCAACCCGTCGACCGACGACTCCTAAAATCTAGGAGATAAATCAGCCACCATCCCAGAAAAATAGGAGATAAGGTGTTTATCCATGCCTAAATAATAGGATCGTGGAAATAATCATGGGCTTCAAACCAGCAACTAGCATGGAGGGATCATATCTATATATTTAGATAATTACACAAGAAATACACAAGTTCTAGCTTCTCACCTACTTACAATATACACACAATACATACAGCCGACGGGTAACAGCTGCATAGTCGACGAGTAGCTGCTACATAGTCGACGAGTAGGCAGTTCATGTATTTTTCTTCATTCAAGTCACTTGTAATCGATCTTAAACAACTTTATAGTGGATATTCTTGGCTGGGCACATCCCACCCGCGGTTTTTACCCTTTCACGGGGGTTTTCCGCGTCACCAAAACCTTGTGTTCTTATTCTTTGGTTTACTTTTTTGCACTTGTCTTACTACTTTGTTACTTGTTCTTCAAACACGAAATCGATTAGACTTAGCTATTAACCCTACAAAATCTGGACAAAACAATAAGCATGTTAGCTTAAAATTATAATTTCAAAAACTCGTATATTGTGGGTCTGAGTTGAGTTTAAAAAATGAGATAAGAAAAGAGGAAAGAAATTTTTTTTTTTAAAAAGGATTTGAAGTCGTGCTGCTGATTTTTTCTATTGGAAAGAAAAGAAAAAATGAAAGATAAAATTCTTATAATTTTTTCCTAAAAAATGAGATAATTGTGCGAGAAATTCTCACAACTTTTAATAAAAATTCTCAAAATTTTCACTCCTTTAAAAACACATTTAAGAAAGTTTTCACAATACTTTCATCTTTACTTTTTTTTATATATTTTTATTCTTATCTCTCATTAAAATTTAAAAACACAATTTTAATCGGGAAAGAAATGAATCAGGTTAAGAATCTCTCCAAGGAGAGTATCTATCTATAATCTATACTATATCATATTATTATAACCGAAAGATTAAAAGTTTTGGTCATCGGTATGGTACTGGGTGAACCATGAAAAGATCTCGACCGTCCAATTTTATTAAATCATATAAAAGGTCTTGACCGTCCAATTTTAATAAAATATAATTTTAAAAAAGAATAATCATACATATAATTCTTTCCCAAATAGTCCTCCTTTTATATAAAATAGCATAATAAGATAGGATAATGTTATATTTAAATTATATTCTACTTATCATACACAAATCGAGAAAACAAACAATCAAAAACTAAACAAAATTAATAATTAAAATTTCAAACCCCTAGAAAACAAGAAAAATATAAATTAAAACCTTTGGAGATGGTCTCTGAAGAAGGAGAAAGAAGGATAGTTGAGAATAGTGTTAGGGAGTATACTGAACTATTCGTTTGAAGTATATGACATTGTCTTTTTTTATTGAGAATCTTGAATGCGTATTTTAACACTGTTTGTATATTATATATTGCGGATAATCTAGTATCAAATGGGATAACAGAAGATTAGATTGTCAGTGTCTATATATAATATAATAAGTGTTCACAGTTTAAGTGGAGTTAAACAAACCACTGGAATGACTGAAGTATTATTTGGAAATAATCTATCTTGATTATTGAATAATACTTGTATGCTTTGTGTATATTGAACGGGATTAAAATATTAGAATTGTTCTTCTATTCTGATAATAAAGAAGAACTAAGATTCTATAATATTATTATTGCTTAGGTTCTTAATCCGGATACAGTGATTGACACTTGTATGCAATGCACATGTTTTGATTCATATGTGATGTGATTTTTTGTTAATCACAATATTATGTTTTGGACAATGACATTGCATACAGAGTGGGATATTGACTATAAAAGGAAACCGTGTCCGAAAATATTCGGGTGATGATGTCCTCTTGAAAGCTCATAAAGATAATTATGCTTTAGTCCTGCAGGCAGATTTGTTCTTGCATAATTATAAGGTTGAGTGGATGATCAAGGATAAAAGATATTGATTAAATTAATTATCTGAAATTAATTTAATTAATGGACATTCGATATCTTAAACATGGGGAATTTAATAAGCAAATAATATTGGAGCCGAATTAAATAATTAAATTACGGCATTAGGAGAGGTAGTGCAAATATTAATTCTTTAGTGGATTGAATTAATATTTAATGACATTGGGCTTGACCCAGAATGTCATTGGAAGGCCCGACCTAATTATCCAGGATCCCTACTGTAGCCTATATATTCATCTTATTCTCTTCTAGCTATGAGTTGGAAATACTAGGGTTTTTGTGAGCAGCCGTTCAAGGAGGCAACCAAGAACTAGGGTTCCAAGATCTCAAAGCTAGAAGGGAGGCAACCTTGGGAGGATCGAAGGCCACACTTCGCTCAAGGTGAATACGGGAATACAGTAGAAGACGTGGATTTGAATCGCTTGCGCCGTAGCGATTAAGGTTAATTTTCTATTCAAACTCGTTCGTTTTCATATCATAAAACGCAGCATCATGATTCGATTGTCCCAAAAATTGGCATCAAGAGCCAGGTTCTAGGGTTCTGCGTTATATGATATGATGTCCATGTCGTAATTATGTATGTATATAGTGGTGGGTTTGTATTGTTTTTTTGATGCAGGTTGTTATCCACTATTATGGCCATGGTTGTAATTATGTTTTTGGATCCCACGTGGTTTATCGTGGTTGTAAATTAAATCATGAGGGTTGATCATGATTAGTTTTAATTTTTGATTTCTATTTTGATTGTAATCTTGTAATTCGAATTGTATTCAATTTAGATTATGATCTGATGTAATAGAATAGATTTTTCTGTTGTATTTGTCGTATGTAATTGTTTGATCAACGAAGATGCGAGAAACAGAGTTCTTCCGCTGCTATATGCTGTTTTCGTGGCTGCTTCGCTGTTCTGGCTACAGATTTTGCATACGATATCCGATTGGGGCGAATAATACCTTTTCGGAAACGGCAGAACGAGACCTACAGGCTAAGATGGAAACCATCTCCAGATTTTTCAAGCCATTCTGAGCTCGTTTAGGCAGTCAAACAGGCGGCTGAAGATTTTCGAAAATTTATCGATGGATGATTTTGAAGATTATTCTTCGGGGCCATAATAGTGGATGTATTTTATTATGTTTTACATAATGTTTGCTGATCTTGATTATTACTACTATGTGTTCCATGTTTCCATGTTTGTTTGTTATGCTATGTGATACTAACCCTTCGCATGCTAAAACGACATGGACATAGGGCTGTTTTATTATTGTTTAATCATGATGAGTATGCTACTATGTTATGTGTTATATGTATTGTTATTATGATACATGTGGACTGCGAAAAAATAACATAGGACTATGCATCTAGATAAAATCCTCATAGTAAAATACTAAGTGGGAGAGGGAATTAATTTGGTATTAAATCTCATGGTCTCCATTATTGTTTGTATGTAATTTAACACTAAGTCGAATATAAATTATGTATACGTCACCCATCGTGGCATGTAATTTATGGTGTCTAGAGTGTTATGGAAATTACTAGAACAAACTTCTAAAATTAATTATGAATATTGGAAGGTACATATGTCACCCAACGTGGCGTACTAAGTTTTATAGAATTCAAATAATAAAAGGATACCCTATTTTTTGATTGCTTTCACGCTCAACTAGGAAGAGAATCTAAAATAACACATCTTTGAGTATTCTTGCGTTGGTGTCTAGGAAAGCGTGCAGCTTACCTGGCCATTTAGATTGGTGTCTAGAAAAGTGGTTAGCCTCTTGGCAATGCTTCCACCGACCTGGCCAATCAGTCTGAATACTCTTTAGATTTGTAATTTTAGTAGTATCTTATTGTTGGGAGCAAGAATTTATCATAGTCAAAAGGCGCATCTGGTATTATTATTATTAATTTAAGATTTAATAATGGTATACACTTAGTTATGAAAAATAATATAGATCACCCTAACGTGACTAATTATTTAGTAGTAGGACCGAAGTAACATTTAAATAAATTTAGGTGGTATATAAGTCACCCAACGTGGCATACCGGAAACCTATGGTGTTTAAGTGTTGGTGTTTTAATTTTAAATAATTGTTAGAGGAACCAATTTTTTTAAACACCCTCTAATTATGTGTTATATGTATGATTCTCAGGATATAATGGGCTTTAATCCACTTTTTACCATACTTAAGGATAACAAACTTACTGGACCTAACTATATTGAATGGAAACGTAATTTGGACATTGTGTTGACTACTGAGGAGTACAAATTTTGCATTAATGAACCCAAGCCAGAGGAGCCTGCTGAGAATGCTTCTGAAGTTGAGAAGGAGTATTATAAGAAGTGGATTAAGGCTGATGAGATGTCGCGATGTTACATTCTGGCAGCAATGTCAGGTGTTTTGCAGCATCAGCATCAGGCTATGGCCACTGCTTCAGATATGCTCTTTAATCTCAAAGAACTTTTTGGAGATCAGAATAGGGCTGCAAGGCAAGTAGCAATGAAAGCTTTAATGAACACTCAGATGGCTGAAGGGACACCTGTAAGGGATCATGTTCTCAGGATGATGTCACATCTGAATGAGATGGAGATCCTTGGTGCTGAGGTTGATGGGGAAACCCAGATCGATATCATCCTTATGAGTTTACCCAAAAGTTTTGAGCAGTTCCGCTTGAATTACACCATGAACAAAAGAATGTATAGTCTTGCGGAACTTCTGACAGAACTTCAGGCAGCTGAAGGACTTTTTCAGCAGAGTGTTCAAGTCAATGTGGCTGAGAAACCTTCTTCTTCTAAGCCGAAAGCCAAGAAGAAGAAAAAGGCTCAGACACAGAAAGTTGTGAAAGCTGTGGGAGTTCAAGGTGGTGCTGTGAAAAAGCCCAAGGGCAAGTGCTTCAGGTGCAAGCAGTCGGGTCACTGGAAACAGGATTGTCCTCTTCCTAAGAAGAAAAACAATACTGGTATGTCTCTTTCTCTAGTTACAGAAACATATATAGCGGCTATATCTACGAGCACTTGGTGTGTAGATACAGGAGCCACTGATCATGTTTGTAATTCTATGCAGGGGTTCCAGCAATCCAGAATGCTTAGAGATGGCGAGATATATGTGTTCATGGGAGATGCTACGAAAGTAGCAGTAGTTGCAGTGGGAGATGTTAATTTATCTTCTGGTGATGATAGGAATTTGGTTTTGAACAATTGTCTTTATGTACCTTCGTTTAGAAGGAATTTAATTTCGGTTTCTAAACTTGCTTTGGATGGTTATAATGTTTGTTTGGATCATAATGTTTCAATTATGAGGAATAAACTAGTTATATGTTCTGGTACATTGCAAGACAATTTATACATAATCACTCTTAATCAACCTGCACTGCAACTACAACATAGGGTATTAAATAACACATCTTCTATCACTACTAAAAGAAAGGAACCTTCTTCTTTGAACCAAACATATCTTTGGCACTTAAGATTAGGTCATATTAACTTGAGGAGGATTCAAAGACTGGTAGTAGATGGGCCTTTAGGCTCATTGGCAGTGGAGCCATTTCCAGTCTGTGAATCCTGTTTGGAAGGTAAAATGACCACTAGGCCTTTTAAGGCAAAGGGGAATAGAGCCAAAGAAGTGTTAGAATTGGTTCATACTGATTTATGTGGACCCATGAATATTCAAGCAAGAGGTGGTTATGAATATTTTGTCACTTTTATTGATGATTATTCTAGATATGGATACATTTATTTGTTGCGCCGTAAATTAGAGTGCTTTGACAAGTTCAAGGAGTACAAAACTGTAACGGAGAAGCGACATGGAAAATGTATCAAGTCACTACGATCAGATCGTGGTGGCGAATACTTGCTTGGAGAATTTAGGGATTATTTATCAAAGAATGGGATCATGTCTCAGTTGACTGCACCTGGAACACCCCAACAGAATGGTGTAGCGGAGAGAAGGAATCGTACTCTTTTGGAGAGTGTTAGATCGATGATGAGTTATTCAGAATTACCCAAGTCGTTTTGGGGACATGCTTTAGAAACAGCAGCTTATCTTTTGAATTTAGTTCCTTCTAAGTCAGTTCCTAAGACTCCAAAAGAATTGTGGACTGGTTCAAAACCTAGTCTAAGACATATTCGGATATGGGGTTGTCCAGCACATGTGTTGAACAAGAACGTGACTAAGTTAGAATCTCGTACAGAAGTAAGGCTTTTTGTAGGCTATCCCATGGGAACGAAAGGATATTTATTTTATAGTCCTAAGGATCGGGATGTCATTGTTAGTACCAATGCTAGATTCCTAGAGGAGGACTATATGATGAACCATAAACCCATGAGCAGTGTCGTTTTAGAGGAACTAGTGGGAGAGACAAATAATGAACAAGTGCCAATAGTACAAGTAGAACAGCCACAAGAGAACACACAACCTATCACTAATACCACACCGGTGTCTCGTCGTAGTGGGAGGGTTATTCGTAAACCCAGCAGATTCATGTTATTGGGAGAGTCTTCGGACTTGGTCTCTGAGGAACATGATGAGGATCCCATGACATACGAGGAAGCACTGCAAGACAAAGATGCAGATCTATGGCAAAAAGCAATGAAATCTGAGATGGAATCTATGTATTCAAATCAAGTCTGGGAGCTCGTGGAACCACCCAAAGGTGTAAAACCCATTGGATGTAAGTGAATCTACAAGAGAAAAAGAGGATCTGACAAAAAGGTAAAAGCTTGGAAAGCAAGACTTGTTGCGAAAGGGTATACTCAGAAAGAAGGGATCGATTATGAGGAAACCTTTTCACCAGTAGTCATGCTAAAGTCGATCCGGATTCTTTTATCTATAGCAGCTCATCTCGATTATGAGATTTGGCAAATGGATGTCAAGACAGCTTTCCTAAATGGGAGTCTTGATGATGAGATCATCTATATGCAACAACCAGAAGGATTCGTTAAGGAAGGCCAAGAGCATCTGGTATGTAAGCTTAAGAAGTCCATTTATGGACTTAAACAAGCTTCTAGGTATTGGAATATTCGCTTTGATCAGGTAATCCAGACATACGGATTTGATCAATGTCCAAGCGAGTCGTGTGTGTACAAGAAATGTGAGGGTAGTTCAGTGACTTTTCTAGTGCTATACGTAGATGATATTTTACTCATTGGAAACAATGTAGGGATGTTATCAGCGGTAAAGGCATGGTTGTTCAAACAGTTCGAAATGAAGGACTTAGGTGAAGCGGCATACATCCTTGGGATCAAAGTTATAAGGGATCGCAAGAAAAGGATGTTGGCTTTATCCCAAGAGCCCTATATTGATGAGGTATTGGCTCGTTTTAACATGCAGGACTCCAAGAAGGGTAACCTACCTTATAAACATGGAGTTGCTCTATCAAAGAAATAGTGTCCTAAGACACCAGAGGCGATAGAGAGCATGAAAGCGGTTCCCTATGCTTCGGCATGCGGAAGCTTAATGTATGCAATGTTATGTACGAGACCTGATATTTGTTTTGCCGTGGGCATGGTTAGCAGATATCAGTCAAACCCAGGACAGGACATTGGAGTGCAGTAAAGGCTATACTCAAGTACCTGAGAAGGACTAAGGAGTATATGCTAATTTACAAGGCCTCAGATTTGTTACCTCTAGGATATACCGATTCAGATTTCCAAGCAGATAGAGATAAGAGGAAATCAACCTCGGGATATGTGTTTACCTTAGGAGGTGGAGCTGTAATATGGAGGAGTGTAAAGCAGAAATGCGTTGCTGACTCTACCATGGAAGCCGAATATGTGGAAGCTTCGGAGGCAGCCAAAGAGGCAATATGGTTCAGAAACTTTCTTTTGGACATAGATGTGGTACCTAATTTGCCTAGGAGCTTGACAGTGTATTGTGATAACACTGGTGCTGTGGCAAATGCAAAGGAACCGCGAGACCATAAGGCAGCAAAACACATCGAGCATAAGTATCACCTTATACGACAATTCGTTAAGCGAGGAGATATTATTGTGACTGATATAGCATCAAAGGACAACCGGGCAGATCCTTTCACAAAGAGCTTACCAGCTAAGGCTTTTGAGCAGCATGTGGAGGCGATAGGAGTCAGATGTATGGTCACATAATAGTTATTTAATTGGTAGTGGATTGCTTGTAATATAACACTGATATACTCAAAGAATAGCTTGAGTATAAGTGGGAGATTGTTAGGGAGTATACTGAACTATTCGTTTGAAGTATATGACATTGTCTTTTTTTATTGAGAATCTTGAATGCGTATTTTAACACTGTTTGTATATTATATATTGTGGATAATCTAGTATCAAATGGGATAACAGAAGATTAGATTGTCAGTGTCTATATATAATATAATAAATGTTCATAGTTTAAGTGGAGTTAAACAAACCACTGGAATGACTGAAGTATTATTTGGAAATAATCTATCTTGATTATTGAATAATACTTGTATGCTTTGTGTATATTGAACGGGATTAAAATATTAGAATTGTTCTTCTATTCTGATAATAAAGAAGAACTAAGATTCTATAATATTATTATTGCTTAGGTTCTTAATCCGGATACAGTGATTGACACTTGTATGCAATGCACATGTTTTGATTCATATGTGATGTGATTTTTTGTTAATCACAATATTATGTTTTGGACAATGACATTGCATACAGAGTGGGATATTGACTATAAAAGGAAACCGTGTCCGAAAATATTCGGGTGATGATGTCCTCTTGAAAGCTCATAAAGATAATTATGCTTTAGTCCTGCAGGCAGATTTGTTCTTGCATAATTATAAGGTTGAGTGGATGATCAAGGATAAAAGATATTGATTAAATTAATTATCAGAAATTAATTTAATTAATGGACATTTGATATCTTAAACATGGGGAATTTAATAAGCAAATAATATTGGAGCCGAATTAAATAATTAAATTACGGCATTAGAAGAGGTAGTGCAAATATTAATTCTTTAGTGGATTGAATTAATATTTAATGACATTGGGCTTGACCCAGAATGTCATTGGAAGGCCCGACCTAATTATCCAGGATCCCTACTGTAGCCTATATATTCATCTTATTCTCTTCTAGCTATGAGTTGGAAATACTAGGGTTTTTGTGAGCAGCCGTTCAAGGAGGCAACCAAGAACTAGGGTTCCAAGATCTCAAAGCTAGAAGGGAGGCAACCTTGGGAGGATCGAAGGTCACACTTCGCTCAAGGTGAATACGGGAATACAGTAGAAGACGTGGATTTGAATCGCTTGCGCCGTAGCGATTAAGGTTAATTTTCTATTCAAACTCGTTCGTTTTCATATCATAAAACGCAGCATCATGATTCGATTGTCCCAACAAATAGAAGGATTGCCTTCGCACTGTTTTGACACTCTATCCACCAGAATTACGGTAATGATCACTCTCCATCTAATTGAATCACATTTGTTCTCATGTTAGTGTTTGCTTAAATGTTTAAATGCCTAGCTGAATCTATATCGGAGACAATGAGCAATTTGGCGGTTATTATAATTTTAGGTGGTAGCTCTGTTGCGGAGCTTAGAATCCCCATCTTATAATTTGCCTATTGGTAGCCTTAGTTCTACAGGCTGGTCAATTATTTTATTTCCGGAAGGCTTAGGCATCCGGGTACTACTTCTTTGGTGACATAAATCTAAACTTAAAACCATTATATTGTTTTTAATTTTTGAAAATATTCTTTACTATCAACAAATAAATCTAAAAATAAAAAAGTGCTCTGAAAATAACATTTTTCTATTCACAAATGTTCACATAGAGTCCTAACGATAGTACATTTAGGTACTTCATCATATCTATGATATATGGTTGAAAGCACTCAAAGTAGTACGATCGTGTGGACGGCGATCATATTGTCATTTGTCAACATATTTATTCTTCTCTAAGGCCTGTGCAATATAGTGTTATCAAGTGTAGAGGCTTCTTTTTAATCTGAAAGTTTGAGCTTCCGGAAACAGTAAGTATGTTTACATAGTTACATTATTATAATAAAATGTTTTTGTATGATATCTTCTATTAAATGGTATTTATTACATCTCTACTCTAGAAGCTTTCTGTAATTTTAAGCTATTATTCCTTTGGGATAAATCCTTGAGGAATCCGTTCGCCATCATCTGAGACTGTTTCTGGTGTTAGCTTCTGAGATTGGGTCCATTTTCCAAAATTCCCATATACTGAGAATTAGCTGATTTGATGAAAGTGGACATCTTCTTTTTCCATAAAATGTATTCATTTTTATCAAAGACTGAGATTTTGATGCTACTAAGTTTTTGGGTACTCATGGTTACGAAGAATTTTAAATCTCAAGAAATAATTAATTTCTTAAAAATTAAAATTAATTCGAATAAAAATTAAATTTCGTGAAATAAAATTTTTGTTCGAATTCTTGATGATTGATAGTTTTTTTTTAAATTAGTGTATTTAAAATCTTTAAAAAATTCAAATATTGAATTTTCTTTAAAATTAAAGAAATTTCAATATAAATTTTTCTATATCTAAAAATGCACTTTTTCGTAAAACTATTTTTGGATCTTGATTTAACTTCAATCAACAAGCTCTGATACCAATTGTTAGGTTCAAAATCATCATAGAAGGGGGTAGAAAATGATGTTGGTAGATTTTTCATTTAATTGTGGATTAAGTGTTTGTGTTCTTGAGATATTTAAATGATAGTAAATGAAACACAACGATTCGGGAAAATAAAGATATATTACTAAATCCCTGAGTTGCTACACTTCTAATCAATAGATTAGCTTCTGTGAGTTCAATTAATATTACAACAATCAATACATGTATGTGTTTAATGCTTGGCTTTAACGGAGCTCCCGTAAGTTTGTTGTATTTACTGAAGAAGTTGCACACTGATGCCTTCGAATTAAACCCATATATATTTGTGTAGATTTTTGGAAATCAAGTGAATTGATTTTCCAACAATACAAGTCCTTTGTTGCGCCTTGTAGAGTGACTGTAGTGTGGCGCCACAAAATCCTTTGTTGCGCTTATAGAAGTTTGTTGCGCCACGCTTTGTTGCGCCAAAGAAGTTTGTTGTGCCTACACTCTTGTTACACTGTGTAGGCGCCACATAATACTTAGAAACCTTCAATAGAAGTTTCCTTGCGCCTATAAACTGTTGGGATTCGGGCACATATACGCAGCGGAATTACGCTATATAATAAAAAAAATATGACGAATCCCAAACGGAGGATCCGTGTATGATTGACGGATGATTATGGAGAATCGGATGTGTACCTTATTAAAGCTTTCCTTATGATGATTATAGAGGCCCAGAAGCGATGAATCACAGCAGTCCTTCACAGAAATCTGCTCTCTATCGGTATCCACACGAACGTCGTATCGTCTAACGATCACCCAATGTCCACCTTTATCTAAGAATAGGGTTTTCTGCCTCTTTGTCTCTCTCTTTCTCTATCCTCTCTAGGGTTTTATTAAAAACGAATTATCTTAACTGTTAACCCTAAACTATACATCTTTATGTATATATAGGGGAGAGAGGGACTTGGGCCAAAACCCTATTCTGATTGGACTTCTTAAAACCCATTCAGATTTCGGATTTATATTATTATTAAATTCGAATTCTAATATGTATATAATTAATCAAGTCTCACTTAATTAATTAAATAAATAAATTCGAATTAATAATAATAATAGTATTTAAATTCATAATTTAAATAACACTCCGTTTAAACGTTCTTTTTGTGTGACCCTTTAGGTTATTATTACGTTGGCAATAATTTTATTTTCTAATAATAAAATTATAAACAATGAGCGGCATCTAGTAATACATCATTGCTACCCAAGTAATAATAATAATCGGTGATTCAATTAAACCTTTCGTGAATAATGTACAATGTAATATAATCCTTTTAACCTTATATTATAGATCAAACTCGAGGCATGTATTATGTCATCATCTTCAACGTTTAATCCGGGTTTCCTTGATCAATGAGTAGACTATTAATCAAATCAATATTTGAGCATGACCATGCATTTTATAGTCTCACTCAATCAAGAGGCCAATAATATCACTCCTAAAATAGGAGGGTTAAATCCTATATTTATCATTCATATTTCTCATACGATTCATAGCATACCCAATGTCCACCTTTATCTTTACCCGGTTAAAGGTAATTTTGAATGTAATCAAAGTATATTAATTCTCATACAAAATATAATGATTTCAAGTCAAAGGATCATTACATCATTATCACAGCGAGAATTTCTTATGACACTTATTAACATGTAGATTCTCACAGTGGGTCTTTCCAGTGCCATGCATTGAGACATGCACTTATGTTCTTGACTTTAGTATCGCCATACCTATGACCAATGAGATGTGGTCATCAGTCAACAAACATGCTAGTCTTATTACATTATTATTGTCCTTAAATAATAATACTCGACTAGGGACTTTTAGGAATATAATATTGTTCATATAATCTCATTTTTTAAGTCACATGCTTAAAGATATATAATTCGCATTAATATTCCAAAGACATTTATTATGCTTTCAATTTATAACGCAGTAAATAAAGACATAATAAATATTAATTAAATAATCAAGTAAACATAATCTTTAATTGTTTATCATAAAGTATTGTCTCTAGGACACCAACACTAACAATCTCCCACTTGTACTAGCCAATCTCTCATGTATCTAATACCCATGGAACTAGTATGACCTTCGTGCTTCTGTTGCGACAAAGCCTTGGTCAGTGGATCTGCAATGTTCTCATTTGTATGCACTTTATATATATGTATATCCCCTCGATTATTAATCTCTCGAAGAAGATGATATCGTCTGAGTATATGCTTTGTTCGGGAATGAGACCTTAGTTCCTTAGCCTGTGAAATGGCTCCGTTATTATCGCAATATAAATCTATCGGATCTGCGACCGAAGAAACCACACCAAGACCTGCAATAAAATTCCGAATCCAGACAACCTCCTTGGCTGCTTCACAGGCAGCAATATACTCAGCCTCCATTGTAGAATCGACAACCGTCTCTTGCTTTGAACTTTTCCAGCTTACAGCACCTCCATTTAGACAAAATACAAAACCAGACTGAGAGATCGAATCATCCTTGTCTGTTTGGAAACTAGCATCGGTGTAACCTTTTACTACCAGCTTTTCCTCTCCTCCATATACCAAGAATTGATCTTTAGTTCTTTTCAAGTACTTAAGAATATTCTTGACTGCCGTCCAGTGACCTTCACCTGGATTAGACTGGTATCTACTCGTCATGCTCAAAGCATACGAGACATCAGGACGAGTACATATCATTGCATACATTATAGAACCAATTGCCGATGCATATGGAACTTTACTCATACGTTCCTTATCATCCAATGACTTAGGACTGTTTTCTTTAGAGATCGATATCCCATGGGACATCGGGACATAGCCCCTTTTAGCATTTTGCATCCCAAATCGATGCAAAACTTTGTCAATGTATGTACTCTGACTTAGGCCAATCATTCTTCTTGATCTATCTCTATAGATCCTAATACCTAATATATAGGTCGCATCGCCTAAGTCTTTATTTGAGAAATTTTTATTCAACCAAGTCTTAACAGCCTGTAAAGAAGGAATGTCATTCCCTATTATTAATATGTCATCAAAATATAGTACTAGGAATGCCACATTGTTCCCACTAACATTCTTGTAAACACATGGCTCATCTTCATTTTGAATAAACCCAAACTTTTTGACGGTTTCATCAAAACGAATGTTCCATCTCTTTGAGGCTTGTTTCAATCCATAAATGGATCGACGCAACTTACATACCTTTCCAGCATGCTTTGGATCAACAAAACCCTCAGGCTTTGTCATGTACACATCCACATCTTCTTCAAGGCTCCCATTTAAGAAAGTGGTTTTGACATCCATCTGCCAGATTTCTTAATCATAGTAAGCAGCTATAGCAAGCAAAATCCTGATGGACTTGACCATAGCCACTGGTGAAAAAGTCTCATCATAGTCAATACCATGAATTTGCTTGAAACCTTTTGCCACCAATCGTGCCTTATAGGTCTGTACATTACCATCCATGTCGGTCTTCTTCTTGAAAACCCACTTGTACCCTATAGGTTTTACCCCTTCAGGTGGATCAACCAAACTCCATACTTGATTAGTATACATGGATTCCATATCAGATTTCATGGCATCCATCCATCTCTTGGATTCTGGAGTGTTCATAGAGTCTAGGTAGGTGAGAGGCTCATCTTCGTCGATAAGCATCACATCACCATCTTGAGTTAAGAGAAATCCATAATATCTCTTAGGCTCATGGCGAATCCTACTAGACCTACGAACAACCTATGTTTCTTGAGCAGTGTTGTGTTCTTGTACATCCTGCTCAAGTTCCTCCATTGGTTCAATATTATCTTGTGGGCCTCGAACTTCATCGAGATCTATTATCCTCACACTGTTTTTCTTCGAAAACATTTCTCTTTCAAGAAAAACTGCAGTTCGAGTAATAAACACTTTGTTCTCGGAAGGATTATAGAATGAATAACCCTTTGTTTCAATTGGGTATCCCACAAAGTTACATTTGTCTGATTTAGGTCCTAGCTTGTCAGAAGTTAAACGTTTCACAAATGCTTCACATTCCCATATTTTCATAAATGACATGCTATGACGTTTCTCAGTCCATATCTCATATGGAGTCTTCTGAACCGTTTTTGTAGGAACTCGGTTAAGTGTATAAGCAGCCGTCTCCAGGGCGTAGCCCCGGAAACTAATTGGAAGATCTGCATGACTCATCGTCAATCGCACCATGTCCAACAAGGTACGATTTCTCCTCTCAGAAACTCCATTCCATTGTGGTGTTCCGGGAGGAGTGAGTTGTGATACAATACCACACTCTTTTAAGAAACTCTTAAATTCATGGCTTAAGTATTCTCCCCTGCGATCAGATCGTAGAATCTTAATACTTCTGCTAGTCTGCTTTTCTACTTCACCTTTGTATTCTAAGAAAGAATCGGATTTGTTCTTCATAAGATATACATATCCATATCTACTGCAATCATCAGTAAACGTGATAAAGTAGTAAAAGCCACCTCTTGCCATAGTACGCATAGGACCACATACATCACTATATATTAGTTCTAATCGTTCAGTGGCCCTTTCACCTTGTTTAGTAAAAGGAGATTTAGTCATTTTTCCAATGAGACAGGGTTCACATTCTTCGTATGATTCAAAATCAAACTTATCCAAGTATCCATCTTGATGTAACTTGGAAATGCGCTTCTCATTTATATGGCCTAAACGACAGTGCCAAAGGTATGTGTTGGAGATTACAAAGCTGTATGAATAGTAATCGTGATAACTCAACACTAGAACAGGACAAGTAAATAATACTACGTCTACACAAGAAATCAGGAAGAAATGAAGACAAGGTAGATACAGTGAATCAAGACATTAGAAGAAGTTTTGAAGTCTCCTACAGGTCATTGAGAGAAGTACATTAATATGTTCATGCCTCAGTGAAGAATAATGGTTGAAGACTTTCAGGGTTTCAGAAGTGTTGAAGATTCAGTATAGAAGTGCCACAAGAAGATTTCAGTGTATTAGCATTGATTGAAGACAGTCAGTGTTCGAAGCAATGAAGTTGCTGCAAACTTAACAATGTAAGTAAAGCAATAATACGAAGACCTGGATCGAAGTTAGTCGTCTGTGAACCAGACCAGTTGCACTAGGCGTCAGCAGTCTGTGAAAGGAATCTGAGTATTAACTACAGAAGAATTGTTAAGTTGAAGAACGTACTTGAAAAGAACGGTTATTTATTAAGGTACGAAAAGTAATTTGTAGAGGCTACAACCAAACAGCTAAACAGCTAAACAGCTAAACAGCTCAAAGGGTGCAGGGTGCAAAGTGTCACAACCTTGGTACGAAAAGTGAAAGTTTCTGAACTACAGTTGAAGAATGGAAACAGCTCAAGGTACAGGGTGTAATGTGGCAAGACTTTGGTACAAGAAATGGAAGTTGGTGAACTTCAATCAAGGAATAAATGGAGGGTCAAAGTGCAGTGACCAAACTGCACTTTGACCATGGAAATGAATTCTCACGCGCCAAAAGACTCAGCAAATATATGAAGGCAGTATGTGGCGCCTCTACAAGGCGCAACTCATTTCCCTTAACCAAAATTCCAAGGCGCCACTTGATTTATCACAGTGTATCCAATGTATCAGGCGCAACAAAAATATTACTTGACTTGAAGAATTTTTGTTAAGTAATTATAGGCGCCACTTGAAGCTACACAGGGGATACACTCTACAGGCGCCACTCAGCCCTTAGCCAATCAAATTACAGCAGCTACTTTAATTGATTTAAAGTCTACACCAATCAAAAAAGAGGAGTCGTCTTCTTCAACACAAATAATATGTAGAGAGCTACTGCCATGGCCGGGGCAAGAAGAAATAATTTATACACACCCATACCTTGCTCCCGGTCAGATATTAGGACCCGGTTCTTTAATGAAAAATGCTCAGGGCTCCTAGATATCACTCCCTACGGACTCAGTTTTTCCTTGTACTAATTTAGATATATTTGTATAGGAACTGAGCCTTATATTTTTGTGTTAGTTGCAAAGAATTAATTTATTCTTTGGAAGCCAGTTAATTTTAACTGGGTGTAGCAAAACCCTCTGGGATTAATACGAGAGTAATATTCCCGGAATCTTGTCTCCATAATTTACCTGCTAATTTTCTTGAACCTAATTGATTAATCCGGGCACACAGAAAATTAGTAGGTAGTTCACCTAAACACTACAAATGGCCAAACCCACTCTGAAGCAATAATTTATTTATCCGCAAATTCAGAAAAAATTTTAAATTATTGTGAATATCGTATTCAACCCCCCTTCTACGATATTTCGGGACCTAACAGTATGTTTGATTTAAGTCATTAGTCTTAAGTCGTTTGTTATTCACATTATAGACGAGAGTGTCTAAATCAAGAACATATAAACCGTTAAACAAAGGTGCAACCCCATAGGTAACATTATTCAAAGAAAAGGAACAACAATTGTTCTGAATTGAAAAAGCAAAACCTTTCTTGTCCAAACAAGAAACTGAAATAATGTTTCTGCAAATTGCAGGCACGTAAAAACAATTCTCAAGTTCTAAAATAAGCCCAGTGGGCAATGATAAATGATAAGTCCCTACAGCCAAAGCAGCAACCTTTGCTCCATTGCCAACTCGTAGGTCGACCTCTCCATTAGCCAAAGTCCTACTCCTTTGTAGTTCCTGCACATTTATACAAATGTGAGAAGCACATCCAGTATACAATACCCATGATGTAGAAGTAGACAGATTGACTTCTATAACATAAATACCTGAATTAGAAATCTAAACAGACTTCAGTTTCTTCAGACCCTCCAAATAAGCATGACAGTTTCTCTTCCAATGACCTGGTTTACCACAGAAGTGACAATCACCCTTTGCAACAGCACCTTTAGGCTTTAAAGCCTGTTTGGGATTAGCCTTTGGCTTGGGAGCAGAATCAGATCCAATATTCTTCTTTCCCTTCCATTTACCTTTCCCTTTAGCCTTACCTTTCTTGTTCACCATCAATATGGGAGCAGGTTCGGCCTTTTTCATGTTGGTTTCAGCAGTTCGCAACATAGCTAACAATTCAGTAGGTGTTTTGTCTATCTCATTCATATTGTAGTTCATAACAAAATGAGTGTAGTTGATGTTCGGAGATTGTAAGATTAAGTCAATCTGAGCTTCTCGACCAATCGGGAAACCCAAAGTATCAAGATACTCAATATAACCTATCATCTTCAGAACATGTGGTTGAACATGTTGATTCTCTCCCTGCTTACAAGCGTACAGTGCTTTGCTCGTGTCGAACCTTTCTTGACGAGCCTGTCCTTCAAACATCCTTTGAAGGTGTTCAATCATCTCATAAGCATCCATATGCTCATGTTATTTTTGCAGCTCAACACTCATGGTTGCTAGCATGAGACATGCCACATCAGTCGCATCATCAATATGCTTCTGATAAGCATTTTGTTGAGCGCGAGTTGCATTCTCAGCAGGAGGAGTAGGAGAAGGAATTTCAATAACGTGGAGCTTACGCTCTTGCCTGAGGACAATCCTCAAATTCCTATACCAATCAAGGAAGTTAGTTTTTGTCAGCTTGTCCTTCTCAAGGGTTGCTCGTACGGAGAAAGTATTTGTATTGTTTGCCATTTAAATATCTACAATGTTAAAGTGCATAAATTTAGTTAGTCTGCAGAATTTTAATTATGTTCAAGTGATTATCATATACATTCATAATATATATCTCCCACTATTTTATTCAAATCAATAGCCCTAACTATTAATTCGGAAAACATTTCATCAAATCTTTCTTGTGAGCCAAGATCCATATTTCATCCATGTTTCAAGATAGCGTTGGCTAATACACCCAAAACACGACTATTTAGGTAGACAACATTTATCAATTATATCAAATATAACTCTTGGATAGTTTGGTAGAACAACCCTTTGTACAAATTTATCCAATAAATCTCACCAAACTCTATGCCTCTAAACCCACAATCCTATTGTGATGATTTAGTTAAGTTAGACCCAACGTTTAATAAACAAAGTACAATTACTTATCACATTTTCCCATGATTGATAAGAGCACTTTACTTTGGCAAACCCACTCCTTCTCAATCTAGATCTTAATGTGTATAAACATTGGAAGGCATCTATATTAACTTAATATTTATTTAGGGATTTATTATTTAACGATCATGATCCCATCATAAAGAAATTCTCAATTTTTCCATGATTAAATAATCCATTTCAATATTCGTCAATGGTTTGATTTCCAGATCATCGGAGAAGTCACAAGCAGTCTCCCTTAAAACCCAACTTTCTTATAGATTAAATTAATAATCCGTTGTTGACAAAATCTCCCTATATCAGAAAATTGAAAATTCATATTCAATACTGTGTTTCATAAACACAAGAATCTCATAATCTTTTGTTCAATTTTAATATCTTGAGTAGTTACAGATTTTATCTTGTTTAAACAAGCATGGCGTGGGTGTCGTATTCAATACACACATACATGATTAATCTAATTAAAGCATGCATCATTAACTATTCTACACTAACATTCATACATCAATATGTAAAGTGCAGTATGTAAACGTGCTTGGTTATGGCCCCTTTCCTATGTGATCCTTTTGAGCTAATGAAAGGATCAAGGTCAATATATGGTGGTAAAATATAAATACAATTACATGTCTTCATTCTTCTTGTATCCATGGGCGTCTGCTCCTCTTCTTGGATCATCCTTCAATCTTCAAGTACATTACATGGAATAATTGAATACAACCTATACTAATGTGCTTACATAAGAAAACTCGAGTTACATTCGAGGTTAAACAATTACAAGAATGAAGAAAATGTCATGCAAGTCGTATTTATAAAACCAAAACCAAAACCAAAACCATTAATCTAGGGGTCTAAAGGCTATAACCAGCACCATGTTCAAGTACACAAAAAGAACATGAAAAGTATTGCGGGGGTCCGGGGCGGCAGCCCCCAGCTGGGGTCGAGCTGCCAGGTCAGCTAGGAAATTTTTATTTTCGAAGAGCAGTCCTATTCAGAAATCATCAATTTCTGAACTACATATCATATCTGTTGGTCTTTTCCCCACTGCATCTTATACAGTTTCAGAAACATGTATCATATACATACTGATCATATCCCAGTTAACAAATCATGTCCAACACAATTTGTCCACCAGTTTATATCACTATACAAACTGACCCACATGCATAATATATATACAAATCGCAATAAAGCATATAAATCAGTCATGGCAAATCATTAACATGCTAGTATCATCATCTATGTAATCATCATATGAATAACTAGATACACATTATGTAACAGTTTCAATCATACATCAACATGACAGCATGCATATTAAATATCATACAAAGGCAATATCAATATACATGCATGGAAGATCATATACACACTGGAATATATTGAAAAACTGTTAAACACGTAACCAAATCATCTTATTTATACACGTAGCTCTGATACCATTGTTGGGATTCGGGAACATATACGCTGCAGAATTACGTTAAATAAAAAAAATGACGAATCCCAAACGGAGGATCCGTGTATGATTGTCTGATGATTATGAAGAATCGGATGTGTACCTTATTAAAACTTTCCTTATGATGATTATAGAGGTCCAGAAGCGATGAATCACAACAGTCCTTCACAGAAATCTGCTCTCTATCGGTATCCACACGAACGTCGTATCATCTAATAATCACCGGAGTTAGGTACTAGCCTGTTTTCTGCTCTTTGTCTCTCTCTTTCTCTAGCCTCTCAGAAACGTAGAGTTGCTATGGTTTTATAAAAAATGAATTATCTTAACTGTTAACCCTAAACTATACATCTTTATGTATATATAGGGGAGAGAAGAACTTGGGCCAAAACCCTATCCTGATTGGACTTCTTAAAACCCATTCAGATTTTGGATTTATATTATTATTAAATTCGAATTCTAATATGTATATAATTAATCAATTCTCACTTAATTAATTAAATAAATAAATTCGAATTAATAATAATAATAGTATTTAAATTCATAATTTAAATAACACTTCGTTTAAACGTTCTTTGTGTGTGACCCTTTAGGTTATTATTACTTTGATAATAATTTTATTTTCTAATAATAAAATTATAAACAATGAGCGGCATCTAGTAATACATCATTGCTACCCAAGTAATAATAATAATTGGTGATTCAATTAAACCTTTCGTGAATAATGTACAATGTAATATAATCCCTTTAAGCTTATATTATAGATCAAACTCGAGGCATGTATTGTGTCATCCTCTTCAACGTTTAATCCGGGTTTCCTTGATCAATGAGTAGACTATTAATCAAATCAATATTTGAGCATGGCCATGCATTTTATAGTCTCACTCAATCAAGAGGCCAATAATATCACTCCTAAAATAGGATGGTTAAATCTTATATCTATCATTCATATTTCTCATACGATTGATAGCATACCCAATGTCCACCTTTATCATTACCCGGTTAAAGGTAACTTTGAGTGTAATCAAAGTATATTAATTCTCGTACAAAATATAATGATTCCAAGTCAAAAGATCATTACATCATTATCACAGTGAGTATTTCTTATGACACTTATTAACATGTAGATTCTCACAGCGGGTCTGTCCAGTGCCATGCATTAAGACATGCACTTATGTTCTTGACTTTAATATCACCATACCTATGACCAATGAGATGTGGTCATCAGTCAACAAACATGCTAGTCTTATTGCATTATTATTGTCCTTAAATAATAATACTCGACTACGGACTTTTAGGAATATAATATTGTTCATATAATCTCATTTTTTAAGTCACATGCGTAAAGATATATAATTCGCATTAATATTCCAAGGACATTTATTATGCTTTCAATTTATAACGCAGTAAATAAAGACATAATAAATATTAATTAAATAATCAAGTAAACATAATCTTTAATTGTTTATCATAAAGTATTGTCTCTAGGACACCAACACTAACATAAACATCTTTGTTGCGCATGTACTCTTTCTACCCTGTGTAGGCGCTACAAAATCCTCCTCTTTAATTTTTATTGTGCCATAGAATAACACACACTCATTTTGTTGCGCCTGCACTCTTGATTCTTAGTGTAGGTGCCACAAACTTCATAATAAACTTGGTGTGTTATTTTCTTACGCCTTGGATGATTTTGTTGCGCTTCATACATGGCTTCAAGAGAGTAGGAACCACCAAATGTAGTAATATTTGCCTTAAACAATATCTTGAATTCTTGGAGTATTTACCACATGGTTTTCACTCTTCTGGCTTGATCAACTGAATTTCTTTTGATTAAACAAGACAATTCTTTTCTTATTGTGCTAACGCTTAGTGCACTGGTCTGGTTCACAAATGACTAACACTGAATTGAATTCCCTTGACTTTTGTTCTGTTTCAGCTGATTAATCTTGGACTATTGCATTGCTTCTGATCACTAAAACCCTTTAACAACTATACTTAAATCATTATACTGTCTTTAGTATGAAATTTTCTGAACTCTTATTTGTTGCTGAGGCCTGAACATATTAATGAACTTCTCTCGCTGACGTTCAGTAACCCTTTCATCTTGAATGCTCTGTAATGATGTATGTAAGATTCCTCTTTACATGTCCTTCTGGATTCCTGTACTGCATATTAGTATTATTTGACTGTCTTTGTTTTTTTATTCAGTTATCATTATCACTATTACATATTACGTTACATTATGCTTTACAGTAAGTCACACCAAATATTTTTACTTAGAAAAGAAACAAAATGACCGTTGAGTATGAAATAAAAGAAATATACCTCTAAATAGCAATCGACTTTATACATACAGAAGTATATGTATTTATCGATGGTTAAAATAGAGTATCAACGGTTGTGAGTTAATCAACAGATGTTTAGAATCGATAGAATTTCCATTACCATCGATGGGTAATTACATCCATTGAGTAATAAACAATTCATCAATCGATAGACAATTACCAGGGTAATTATCTGTCGACAGATAAATATCCATTGAAATGTATATATTTTATCAATTGAACAAATATATCCATTGATGGTTGAAAAATATCCATTGACAATTAACATATTTATCAATTGATCACTTAGTTTTAACATATAAATATGAACAATGGTTGCATAAATGTTGGTCCCTGATATTGTAGAAGGGGGGATGAATAAAATATCAAAAAAATTATCACAGAATAACTGTTTTAAAATATTATTTTAATTAATCATAAAATATTAATTTTAATGAAATACGGTTCAAGTAGAAGATATAATTTTAACTTGAAAAGTATTACAAAATTAAATTGATGAAAAGTGTATATAAATGATAAAGTGATCTAGAACGAATTTGACATGAAGTGTTCGGTTTAAAAATTATATTCCAAACTTGCACAGAAATCTGTGAATATTACAATGCATACAAATTTCTGAAATTTGAATGTTTTTCAATCTTCTTTTCTTGGAATCTTTCTATAGTAGTAGACACTTGAAATCTTCTGAACTCTTCTGAAACACTACTTTTATTATTTTTCACCGACGCTTAAAAATATTTAATGAACGTCTTCCGGTGTAAAGTAGCAGCTTCATTAGAACACTTCTGATAATTAGGATTCTTTATGTCTAGTTAACTTTCTTCATCTTGATTCCTGTTATCATATTTATTATTTACTTATGTTTCTTATCTGAGTTGAATTGTCATCTAATTATTACAAATAAGCCTAGTCATATACCTTTCAATCTCCCTCTATTTGTTGTTAAACATTTAACACACAAATTTTTAAATGATAACTCAACTAACAACTAAGAAAGTAATATGACATGTAATAACTGTAAATAATAAACAAAAGTTCTGGTTTATATTTAACAATTTTCCAGATTCATACATGAAAGATAAATATAAGATAGATATTCCTTTAATACTGAACAACTGTTACATAGATTCTATCTTGACCTATCTGAGTCTTCAGTCTTCAGTGGTATCAACTTCACCTTCTTCTAAATTAGAACTTTTGTGCATTGGTGTTCTTGGTACCTCTTCAGCTTCTAATGTTCCAGTTGCAATGGGTTCTCCATATAATCTTCTTTGCTTAGCACGAGCTAATTCTCATTGTACTTCTAGCTCAACTGGATCTAACATCTCTTCTTCCACATCATATGGCTGAGTTGAATCTATCTTTGGCATTTGCCTGATGTACGAAGAAATTTTCTTTGACAGACAGTAGTTTCTGATCTTTTTTGCAGCATCCAACTTAGCTTGGAATCTGAATCCTTTCGATCACAGCATTCTCTCAACTTGAATCATGTACTTAACTGTGTAGTTTTTTAATGACTCCTCATTTAATTGCATGATTTGATACAACTTATTTGAGAAAAATCTTACCTCATAAGGATCATATAAGATCTGAGGACTAGTAGCTGTTGCAAAGTCTCTGAGTCTATCCCTGAGAAGTTCATTTTCTTCTGAGCTTCTTTTCACTTTATTTAATAGAGTCCATATCGCTGACAGCGATATTTGTTGGAAGAAATCTAACGATATTCTGATTGTGCCATTCCTTTGTGTGTAGACTAGTAATTGCCAATTTTCAAGAATGTGATCCACTATGACAGTGATATAATCAACTTCTTCTTTCAATGCCTTCATGAAGTTATCTAGGCTGTCATTCGACTTTTCAAGACACTCGATGACTGAAAGCATTTTCCTATCTTCAAAAGGACTTTTCTGGAGTTTGTCTAAAACTTGCCTTGCTACATCCCACTTAGCTCCTATCTTTAGCTCAATATCTTCCTTCTTCTTCCTTACAACTAAGGCCCATAGCTTCTGTTTTTCCATACTTGCTTCTCTTTCTGCTTGGGTACTTTCTTTGACTAGAGATTTTAACTTCTGAGTTTTAACATTACTCGCCTTGATATCTTCTTTTAGTTTCTTCATTGCCTCATCATAGGCTGGATCAGATTCTTTCTCTTTTGGAAACAAAAATTCTTCTCCAAAGGCAGTTTCATCTTCAGCTCTACAGAAGTCAGGATTGAAACCTTGATTTTCAACATTTTCATCAATGAACTGTTCTTCTGGGTAATACTGCTCCTCTGGAACATAAGATTAAAAAAGATCTTGATCATAATACAACTTTTCTTCCCCTTTAATTTTTGCAACCCCTTCTTCTCCAGCTACTTCTTTTTCTTTCTCCCCCTTAGTTGAGGGATCAATCTCAGATTTAGAAGCTTCAAAGGATGAAATAAGTTTCTGCATGGTCAGATAGACCTGCTTCATTCCCTCATTGAGATATGTCATACCATCATCCAGCTTACTGAATCATTTGGTTGAGATCTTTTCATTTTCAATAATCGTCAGGGTCAGACTTTTCTCAACCTCATCAATTTTATCATGTAATGAGCTTACTTCTTTCATATCCTCAGCAATGAGACTTTGCACGTTATGGATATCTTGAGTCTTTAGGAGAATAGACGACTTCACATCTTCAACATCTTTCTGCATGACTGACAGTTGTTGTGTTATAGAGGCAGATGTAGACTTCTCTTCTACTTGTGCTTTAACTTTTACCAACTCAGCTTGGACAATCTGCATTTCTTTCTGGAGAGCTTTCATTTTTTATAGTAATTCACTATATGTGTGTGCACTCACCCCGCTTGCACTCTTGTTTGAGTAAGATTTTTTCATTTCAAAAGTCTTACCGAATTATTTCAGTAAGACATTTCAAAAGTCTTACCGAGATAACACGGTAAGACCTTTTTAAAAATCTTACCGAGTTTTATTTGTCTCGGCAAGACTTTTCAAAAGTCTTACCGAGTTTTAAAAGTCTTGCGCAACTTATTTAAAAGTCTAACCTCTTTGCAATTGATCGGATCAAAATACCTAACAAAATTTGTTTTAGCTATTACAAACATGGCTGCCATCTTAATTAATTAATTATAATAATTAATTAATATTCTATTTAATTAGCTCCTAATCGAAAATTATAACTAAAAACAGTACACATACAACTGAAAAAAATTACAACTCGAAACCCTAACTTCAATTTTACCACTCAATTACAGTCCAATCTTTGATAATTAACAGATAATTAACACCAAAATCAGTTCCAAAACCCACAAAAATCAGTTTAATTTTAAAAAAATGGGCAGAGTAACAGTTGTACTTGGATTGATTTTGACAAACTAAGCAAGCTAGAGCTTGTAAATACAATAAAAGTAACTGAATCAGTTGTGTTTTGCACAAAATAGAGGGTTTGTTTGAAGGATTTTCAAAGGTCTTGCTCGAGTTCTTCTGAAAAGTCTGTGTGTATACGTGTGTATATTTTAAAAAAAACTGAATAAGACTTTTAAAAGAAGAAAACGCTTAAGTACTAAAGCAACTATCGGTAAGACTTTTTATTAATCACTCGGGAAGATTTTTGAAAAGTCTTGCCGAGTTATTATAAAAAGTTTTATTGAATTTTAAACAAAAATAAACAAAAACACTTAAAGAAAATACATTAATGTCGATAAGACTTTTTGCTTAAAGACTCGATAAGACTTTTGAAAAGTCTGGCCGAGTTTTATAAAAAAAATCTTAATGAGATTAAAACAAAAATAATATACATATATATTCAGTAAGACGTTTAAGATTTACTCGGGAAGATTTTTTGAAAAGTCTTGCCGAGTTTTATTTAAAAAGTCTTTTCGAAAATAAAATAGAATAACAATCAACATTTTAAAGCAATATTTAATAAAATAAAATATAAACAAAAATATATATTTATATAATAATAAATATATAAACACTAAAATAAATACAAGTACTTATGCAATTATTGAAATAATTATCTTATTAAGAATATTAAATTAATCTCAAGATAATTTATTTAAAAATTCATATGCCCTAGGATTTTATTAATTCAAGTCTCATAAATTCTTTAAATATTAATATTTAATATTTACGAGCTTAAATTAACTCCTAGCAATCAAAAAGTAGCCATTGTTTAACATTCTTAGCTCACTAACCGACTTATAGAAAATGGATTCATCAAGTGGTTTCGTGAAGATATCGCCTATTTGATCTTTTGTAGGTACAAAATGTAACACCACAGTTCCGTTCATGACATGCTCTCGGATAAAATGATACCTTATGTCAATATGCTTAGTTCGTGAATGTTGTACAAGATTGTTGGAAATATCTATAGCACTTGTGTTGTCGCAGAAAATTGGAATTTTGTCCAATGTAAGTCCGTAGTCATTTAGTTGATTCTTTATCCACAAGATCTGTGCACAACAGCTACCTGCTGCAATGTATTCTGCTTCGGTTGTCAAGGTAGAAACTAGGTGTTATTTCTTACTGTACCAGGAGATCAACCTACGTCCTAGAAACTGACAGCTTCCAGAAGTACATTTCATGTCCATCCTGCATCCTGCATAATCTGAATCTGTATAGCCTATTAGGTCAAAACCTTTATGTTAGGAATATATTCATTTGATGATGTACAAAATACTAGAATATGGTCTAGCATGGTTTATCTGTAATAAGTCTTTCCAGTCTCTGAAATGTATAATCAGAGTCTAAATAGTCAACATTCAAGCTATTTGTACTTAGAAGAATTTCTGAAAGAAAAAGAAATCAGAGTCTGCATGAAGATCAGAGTCTGGAAGGTGATCGGAGTCTATAGACTATCAGAGTCTATGATCTATCATAGTCTACATTTATCAGAGTCTGAAGATCATCAGAGTCTGAAGATTTCAGAGTCTATACAATTAAAGTTAAATTTGGAAGAGGATCACGGGAATGGAAAGTCTTCGAAGATCAAGATAAATATATTTCAGATATGCTATGGGAAGGAAAGAGAATTGCAGAAGGAAACTGTCAACTAATAATTAGGAATTCTATTCCTATTGTAATTTATCTTTCTGTTATTAGTTGATAGGCAGCTCTCTATATAAACACTATGTAACCTAATTGTAAAGGTGTGTGAAAATCAAAGCATAATTGTCTGAGTGAAATTTTGTGAGAGCATAGAGATAGAGAGAGTTGCTGTGATAATCACAGAGAAGCTGCTAGGGTTTGTGTACACCCTAGGAGAGTTTTGCATTTAATCATCAATAATACAAACAGTACTTATTCATATCTTTGTGCTTTGATCTTTGTTCCTAATTTATATCGAGTTGGTTTTAAATCAGGCATAAGAGGAACACAATTATTCAACCCCCCCTTCTACTTGTGCAACTGGGAAAACACTTTATCTTTAGGGTACCAAATTCCAAGATTTGGTGTATCCTTCATATATCTAAATATCCTTTTAACAGATATAAGATTAGATTCTCTAGGGTCAAATTGAAACTTGCATATAAGCATGTTACAAACATTATATCAGGTCTACTAGTAGTTAGATATAATAATGAGCCTATAATACCTCTGTAGTTTGTGATGTCAACTTTCTTACCAGTTTCATCTTTGTCAAGCTTGGTGGCTGTTGGCATTGGGGTTTTTGTCGGTGAAAAATCTTCTAGACTGTATTTTCTCAGAAGATCCCTTACGTACTTTGATTGGCAAATAAAAATCCCATCTTCCTTTTGTTTTACTTGCAATCCTAGGAAGAATGACAGCTCACCCATCATGCTCATTTCATACCTGCTCTGCATTAACTTAGCAAATATCTTGCACAAGTTTTCGTTAGTAGAACCAAATATAATATCGTCAACATAGACTTGGACAATTATCATATCTTTATCATGCAATTTATAAAAGAGAGTTTTATCTATGACACCTCTAACAAAACTATTTTTAAGTAAAAACTCAGAGAGAGTGTCATACCATGTCCTCAGTGATTGCTTGAGTCCATAGAGATCTTTGAATAGAAAATACACAAATTCAGCAAACTCTGGATTTTTAAAGCCAAGGGGCTGTTCTACATATACTTCCTCTTCTAACTCTCCATTCAGAAATGCACTCTTCACATCCATTTGATAGACTTTAAAATTGGAATGTGCTGCGAATGCCAGAAATATCCTGATGGCTACAAGTCTTGCAACTGGTGCATAGGTCTCGTCATAATTAATTCCCTTTTCCTGAAAGTAACCCTTTGCCACCAGTCTGGCTTTGTTCCTTGTACAATGCCATCACCGTCTAACTTGTTCCTGTATACCCATTTCGTGCCAATAACAGATCTATCTTTAGGTCTGGGTACCAGTGTCCAGACTTCTTGTCTTTCGAACTGATTGAGCTCTTCTTGCATGGCAAGAACCCAATCTGGATCAACTAATGTATCTTTAATCTTCTTTGGTTCTTTTTGAGATAGAAAAACTGAAAATAAACATCATTTGAAGTTGCACTTCTGGTTCTAACTCCAACATCTGGATCACCTATGATCAATTCAAAAGGATAATCTTTACTCCATATCCTTTCCCTGGGTAGGTTTGATCTAGATGATTCACCTCAAAATTTATTGTGATGTTGTATTCTACCAATTGATCATTCATCTCCCCCTGAGTTGCTACCAGGTTGACTTGTTGATCCACCATTGGTATTAGTAGTATCTCCAGTGTTACCATTGTTTCCACCACTATTACCTGGATCATTATCATTATTGTCATCATCATTTCCTGTTGCAACCTCAGGTTCTTCTTCGTCATCAGAATGTGAGTCTGGATAATTATCAAATTTTAATGACTCAGAAGAATATTCAGTTTGGATAATTGGGAGTTTAGTGTCATCAAAAGTTACATTGACACTTTCTTTTACTTGGTGTTATTCAATTATGTACACCCTATATGCTATTCTTGAATATCCGACAAAAATAGCTTCATGTGCTTTGGCCTCGAACTTGTCATGATGTTCATCTCCATCCTTCCGCACATAACACTTGGCTCCAAATAAATGAAAGTACTTTATAGTAGGTTTCTTGTCATCCATTAATTCATAGGGAGTCTTTATATGATCTTTGTTGATCAAAGTTCGATTCTGGTTATAACATGTTGTATTTAATGCTTCAGCCCAAAAGTAGATAGATAACCTTGATTCACTTAACATAGTTCTTGCAGTTTCAATTAGGGTTCTATTTTTCCTTTCTACAACTCCATTCTGTTACGGAGTTCTTGGTGCTGAATATTGCTTTGTTATCCCCTTGTCTGAGCAAAAGTTATTCAGAACTTCATTCTTGAATTCTGTTCCATTATCTGATCTGATTGCCCGGACAGGTGACTTTGAATCTAACTCAATCAGCTTTACATGATCAATCACCAATTGTGGAGTTTCATCCTTAGAGTTCAAGAATAAAACCCTAGTGTACTTTGTGAAGTCATCTACAATCACTATGGCATATTTCTTCCCTGACATAGACATAATATTTACTGGACCAAATAAATCCATGTGTAGGAGTTGAAGTGGTTCAGTGATGTTTGTAGTGTTTGTGCCTCTGTGACTTGCTTTCTTTGACTTCCCTTTCTGACATGCCTCACACAATCCTTCTTGTTTAAATTCCATCGGAGGCAGTCCTCTCACCAAATCCCTCTTGACTAAAGAGTTCATTGTTTTGAAGTTCAGATATGATAGTTATTTGTGCCATAGCCAGCTTTCTTCTGATGAAGCCTTTGAATAGAAGCAGTTTGCTTCATCTTCAGTTCTGAAATTGAGATCGGCTACGTACAAGTTTCCTTTTCTTACTTCGCGTAAGGCCAGTTTGTCATCTTTAGAATGAGCTATTAGGAATTTCTCCTTGATAAAGTTTACTTTGTATCCTTTATCATAGAATTGACTGACACTGAGTAGATTGTGCTTAAGTCCTTTCACTAAAAAGACATTTTCAATGATAACATTCCCAGTATTTAACTTGCCATAACCCGTAGTCATTCCTTTGTTGTTATCTCCAAAAGTGATGATTGAGCTAGCTCTTTCAACCACGTTTGTAGCAGGGCTCTATCTTCGGTCATATGCCTTGAAGATCCGCTGTCTAGGATCCATACAACCCGGTTTACCTGTTTAACTCCCTGCACATATCAAACGGATTAATTCGTCTTCGGAACCCAAAATCGATTGGGCCCAGCATACTTAAAGAATTGACCTTTGCCAGCTTTGACAACAGATCCTTTTCGAATAAAAACATCATCTTCCTTGACTGTACCTAACTTCTTATAAACAGTCTTAACAACTTTCTGTTTAGACTTAGGAATGTATGTTTCCTTCTGTGAAGGAGTTGCAGTCTTGAATTTTGTGAATTTATTATTGATGTATTGTCTAGGTGTCAAGTTATCTTTCTTAGCAATCATGCATTTAAAATAAGCAGTCATAGCATTAAAAGCACATAACATATAATTCAATATACCACAACGTTTATGGAAAGCATCAATAATAGGCATGTTATTCAAAATAGTAGGTGACTTTACATTTTTACTTCAAATTTATCAGCAGTTTTAAAGTTCTCAGTAGAATGAAATCTGTTATTATTATTCCTACTATTCACAAACGTATTAGGTCCATTCACTTTATTCTTTAAGTCTTTTGTACCTATACCATGATTGGGCAATTTAGAAGTTCCCACATCTTTTACTGGTGTCTGAGGTGCACTCTTCTCTTTCTGGACATTAACTCCTTTTATGTCCTTAACCTGTTTCCCTCTTCTTTTTTCTTCCTCGAGATCCTCTAACTGCATTTCACATGCAATCAGTATAGAGCTCTCAAGGATTGGTTCAGCTATAGGTGTTATGAAAAGAGGTTTCAGTGTGTCTTTAACAACATGTGGGATACCCCTTTCTTCAGCACTTTTTCTGAAAGGGGTTATGTTGCTTGGCTTTCCTACAGATTTATTGTACTCGAAGCTTATTCCAACGTTTCGACATATTTCCTATTGGTCAACTTGGTTCTTTACAATATACGAGGAATTCTTATAAGTTAGACACCTTTTCTTTTCTTCCTCTATCTAGTTTTTGAGACATGTTTCAATTTTAACATGACAACTGACTTTATTGGCTTGAACAGCTAAGTCCTCAGTCAACTTGTTAGTCATCTTGTCATTTTTTCTTTTTAAAGATTTTAGAACCTCATTCGCATCAGTTAGATCTTTGATTTTGAGTCTGAGTCTCTTAACTTTATCTCTTTCACCATCTAGTTCTTTACCTAGCAATGCAAACATTTTAGGGCAAGAAGGGTTTACATCTATTCTTCCTTGTCGGGTGGGAGACAGTGATTCTTTGGATGAAGCCATAAGAGCAAGATTTCTCAGCTCTTCCTCATCATCATTGTTTGAGTCATCCCATCTTTTTCCCTCTGCTAGATAGGACTTTCTTTGATGCTTTTTCACAAGAGCATCATACTTTTCCTTGAGCTCTTCGTAAGACTCTCTCTTCTTTCCTTGCTTAGGCTTCTTGCACTCTGTTGCAAAGTGGCCTAGCACATTGCAGTTGAGGCAACGAAACTTACTTCTATCAACTAAACCGGTCTTGTAGCCACTTTTTGATACCGCTGTCGAAGAACCTCCTTTTTGGAACCTTCTAAAATTAGGCTTAAATCTGTAGGAGGAGTTTTTTCTGAATTTTATGTTGCCAAACCTCCTGGAAACCATAGCTAGAGATTCATCTTCTAGCTGATCAAGTTTTTCCAATGAGTAGAACTCACCATCTTCTTGTTTGTCAGAAGTATGTCCAAATTCTGGAACCACATACTCCGTTGAACTGTTAGAAGGTGCAACAGCCTTCACTTCTACCTTCTCTGGTGCTTCTACCATTAAATCTTTAGAGGAACTCAGCACCTTACCTCTCCCATACATCTCTCTGGTTTGGATCTGTTCTAATTCATAAGTCTTTAAAACTCGGTAGAGTCTTTCTAGTGTTACCTCCTTCATATCCCTAGAATCCCGGATAGCTGCGATCCTGTGTTCTAGATGCTCGGGTAAGGTTAACAAAAACTTCCTATTTACCTCCTGATTCTGATAGTACTTTACATTCATGTTGAGCTCGTTAATCAATTTGTTTAGTATCTGAAACACCTTAGAGAACCCTCACCAAGGTTGGATCTAAACTGCTCATACTGGGAGGTCAGGATTTCCAGTCTATTCTCTTTTACTTCCTCAGTTCCCTCGTTGATAATCTCTATTATTTCCCAGATCTGTTTTGCGTTTTTGCAGTTGACTACATGATTGTACATGACGTAGTCTAGAGATTCAATCAATATTAGTTAGAGATTGTTGTCCAGGGACACAACTTCCCTTTCTTCTTTTGTATAGTCTGTTAGACATTTTAGAAACTGTCTGTGGGGAATTACGACCCCATCTATCTCATGTTCGAGAATAACTGTTATTGGGGGTTCAACACCTTTGGCCAATACTAATGCATACTTGGGATTGGCAATCCCAATGAACAGTATCATTTTGTGTTTCCACAAATTGTAGTGTTCTCTGTCGAACTGTGCAATTTTGATGCTAGTCACTTTCTGAGTACTCATCTTTAATAAGATTAAAAATTAAGTGTTTCAAAAAATATTTTAATTTTTGACTGAAAATAATTTTTGATCAAAAATAATTTTTGAGATCTGTATGAGTTGCGAAATTTTTGGTTCGTATCTAATATTAAAAATATCAACCAGCTCTGATGCCAATTGTTGGTCCCTGATATTGTAGAAGGGGGTTGAATACAATATCAAAAAAATTATCACGGAATAACTGTTTTAAAATATTATTTTAATTAATCACGAAATATTAATTTTAATGAAATACGGTTCAAGTAGAAGATATAATTTTAACTTGAAAACTACTACAAAATTAATCTGATGAAAAGTGTATATAAACGATAAAGTGATCTAGAACGAATTTGACATGAAGTGTTCGGGTTTAACAATTATATTCCAAACTTGCACAGAAATCTGTGAATATTACAATGCATACAAATTTCTGAAATTTGAATGTTTTTAATCTTCTTTTCTTGGAATCTTTTTATAGTAGTAGACACTTGAAATATTTTGAATCTTCTGAACTCTTCTGAAACACTACTTTTATTATTTTTCGCCGACGCTTGAACATATTTAATGAACTTCTTCCGGTATAGAGTAGCAGCTTCATTAGAACACTTCTGATAATTAAGATTCTTTGTGTCTAGTTAACTTTCTTCATCTTGATTCATGTTATCATATTTATTATTTACTTATGTTTCTTATCTGAGTTGATTTGTCATCTAATTATAAATAGGCCTAGTCATATGGCTTTCAATAAAAATAAAATAAAACTTGTTGGACATTTTTAAAATGAAGTAAAATTGAGGATACCTAACTCACAGACTAATCTATTAAAAGTAGATTCATCTAGAGGTTTGGTAAAAATGTCTACAAGTTGTTTTTCACTAGGGACAAAATATAATTCAACTATACCATTCATTACATGCTCCCTAATGAAATGATACCTTATGTCAATGTGCTTGGTTCTGGAATGTTGCACAGGATTTTCAATTATGGCAATATCCTTTGTATTATCACAGAAGATAGTAATCTTGTTCATGTTGAACCCATAGTCAAATAACTGATTCATATTCATAGCAACCTCCAGCAGCAATGTACTCGGCTTCTGTAGTTGAATTTGACACTGAGTGTTGCTTCTTGCTAAACCATGACACAAGTTTGTTTCCTATAAATTGACAGGTGCCTGTTATACTTTTCCTGTCTATTTTGCAACCTGCATAATCTGCATCTAAATAGCCTATTAGATCAAAACCAGAATCTCTGGGATACCAAATACCTATATTTGGTGTACCTTTGACATATCTAAAAATTCTCTTAATAGCCACTAAATGAGATTCTCTAGGATCAACCTGAAATCTAGTACACAAGCATGTAGAAAGCATTATATATGGCCTAGTAGTTAAGTATAAAAGTGAGCCTACCATGCCTCTATAACTTGAAATGTCGACTTTAACTTCTTTAGTATTTAATTCAAGTTTAGTGGCAATGACCATTGGAGTTTTTGCAGAAGAACATTCACTTCAGTCAAATTTATTCAACAAGTGATGAATGTACTTAGTTTGATTTATAAAAATATCATCCTTGACTTGTTTGACTTGCAAACCAAGAAAGTAGGTAAGTTCTCCCATCATGCTCATTTCATACTTACTTTGCATTAATTTGGCAATTTTTTTGCAAACATAATGTCATCCACATAAATTTAAACAAGAATAATTGAGCCATTGACATTTCTATGAAATAAAGTTTTATCTCCAGTATCTCTTTTGAAGTGACTCTCAATGAGAAATTGAGATAAAGTGTCATACTTGGCCCTTGGTGCTTGTTTCAAACCATAGAGTTCTTTAAGTAGATAGTAAAAAAAGTCAGGATAATTTAGATTTTCAAAACCAGGTGGTTATACCATATGCACTTCTTCTTCTAATTCTACATTCAAAAATGCACTCTTCACATCCATCTAGTAGACTTTGAAATTATCATGTGCAGCATAGGCTAGAAAATTTTGATTACTATTAATTTTGCAACTGGTGCAAAAGTCTCATCAAAATTAATTCCTTCTTCTTGTGAATAGCCCTTTGCCATAAGCCTTGCCTTGATTCTAGTCACAGTACCAGTTTTATCCATCTTGTTCCTGAATACCCATTTTGTACCAATTACATATCTATCCTTTGGTTTGGGCACCGGCTTCCATACTTTATTTCTTTCAAATTAATTGAGTTCTTCTTGCATAGCCAATACCCAATAAGAATCCTTGAGAGCATTTTCAACTCTTTTAGGTTCTTCTTGAGATAAAAAGCTCCTATACAGACACTCATTTTGAGTAGCACTTCTTGTCTTGATACCATCTTTTGTATTTCTAATGATTAACTCAAATGGATGACTTTTTATCCATTTTCTTTGTGGAGGTAGATTCTTCCTTGATGATGAAGCTTCATTGTCATTGTTGTTATACTCATGTTGGTTTGAACTTGAAGATTGATTTTGAAACCGTCCCCTTGAGTTGCATACCCAACAAATATAGCTTCATCAGTTTTGGCTTTAAATTTTCCTAGGGTTTCACCTTGATTTCTCAATGAAGGGTTTTGAGGCACAAACGCAACGGAATAAACGTGAAAAATAAATCAAAATAGTTAAACCCTCCCAAGGATCCATACGAAAACACAATATTTAATTCTGAGATCGTGATGTATTACCTTTAAAAGCTTTAACGAATTAAAGATAGAGATTATGGAGGTCCAAAGCTCGTACGATCACCACGTATCCTGCAACACGCGATCTACGCTCTATAGTATCCACACGAACACTTGATCTTCGATAGAGGAAGGATGTACTAGCACCCGAGCTGTTTCTCTCAACCTCTATCTCTCTCTCTATGCAGCTAGTGTTTTCCCAAAACTGAATTTTGGTTAACTCCTAGAGAAAGAGATATATTTATAGAGGAAATAAACAAACCCTTTTAGCCCATCATCTTATTGGGCCTTATATTTAAGTAATTTATTTAAAATTCGAATTTTAATTTAAATAACTAATTAATTCAAACTTAATTAATACTCAAATATAATTTGAATTATAAATTAATTCAAATTTTGAATTTTATTAATTAAGTCCAACTTAATTAATATGCAAAATAAATTTGAATTACTATTAATTCTCCTTCAAGTGTTCTTTGTGTGTGACCCTTTAGGTTATTATTATGTTGGCAATAATTTTATTATCCAATAACAAAATTATAAACAATGAGCGACATCTAGTAATACATCATTGCTACCCTAGTAATAATAATTAAATCAATGATTCGATTGAGCTTTTCGTGAATAATGTACAATGTAATATAATCCCTTTAATGTTGATATTATAGATTAAACTCAAGGCACGTGTCGTTTCATCCTCTTCATAATTTAATCTTTATTTTTCTTGATCGATGAGTAGACTATTAAAATCAAATCAACATTTGAGCACAGTCGTGCATTTCATAGTCCCACTCAAACAAGATGCCAATAATATCACTCCTAAAATTAGGAGGATTAAATCTCATCTAGATCATTCATATTTCTTATATGATTCATAATATACCCAATGTCTACTTTTATCATCACCCAGTCAAAGGTAACTTTTAATGTGATCAAAGTATGTTAATTCTCGTATAGAAATATAATGATTTCAGGTCTAAGGATCATTACACTTTTATCACAGTGAGAATTACTTATGACACTTATTAATGTTAGTAATTGTGCTCTAGAGACAATACTTTTTATATTTTAAGGAAAATATTTATTATTAAGGATTATGTTTTATTGATTATTATTTATTTATTATGTTTTATTTACTGCGTAATAAATTGAAAGCATAATAAATGTCCTTGGAATTTTGATACGTATTCTATATCTTTAAGTATGTGACTTAAAAATGAGATTATATGAATAATATCTTATTCCTAAAATTCCCTAGTCGAGTATTATTATTTAAGGACAATAATAATGCACAAAGACTAGTATGTTTCTTGACAGATGACCACATCTCATTGGTCATAGGTATGGGGATACTAAAGTCAAGAACATAAGTGCATGTATCAATGCATGGCACTGGAATGACCCGCCGTGAGATTCTACATGTTAAGTAAGTGTCATAAGTAATTCTCACTGTGATAATGGTGTAATGATCCTTAGACCTGAAATCATTATATTTCTATACGAGAATTAATATACTTTGATTACATTAAAAGTTACCTTTGACCGGGTGATGATAAAAGTGGACATTGGGTATATTATGAATCGTATGAGAAATATGAATGATCTAGATGGGATTTAATCCTCCTAATTTTAGGAGTGATATTATTGGCCTCTTGTTTGAGTGAGACTATGAAATGCACGGCCGTGCTCAAATGTTGATTTGATTTTAATAGTCTACTCATCGATCAAGAAAATAAAGATTAAATTATGAAGAGGATGACACGAGACATGCCTTGAGTTTAATCTATAATATCAAGATTAAAGGGATTATATTACATGGAACATTATTCACGAAAGGCTTAATCGAATCACCGATTTATTATTATTACTTGGGTAGCAATGATGTATTACTAGATGCCGCTCATTGTTTACAATTTTAATTAGATATTAAAATTGTTGCCAACGTAATAATAACCTACAGGGTCACACACAAAGAACGCTTGAAGGAGAAATAATTTAAATTATGAATTTAAATTAAATAAGTAATTTATTTTATTTATGATATTAATTAAGTATGACTTAATTAATTATATAAATAGAATAAATGAATTACTTAAACTAATTCCAAAATTAATAATTAATTAATTAAGTGAGACTTAATTAAATAATTTAGAATTTTGGATTAGTATTAATTATAATTGGATTATAATTAGAAAACTTATTCCTCTCTCTATATAATCTCTTTATGGGAAGAAGTTTTCGGGTGCTAGTACACATCAATCCTTCATGAAAAGTGTTCGTGTGGATACCGTAGAGCGTAGATCGCAAGAGCGGGATACGTGGTGATTAAACAAGCTTTGGACCTCCATTAATCTTCCATTAATGAACTGTTAAAGCTTCTAAAGGTATTTATTCTTTATCTCCGAATTAAATCTTTTGTTTTCGCATGGATCCTGCGGAGGGTTTCGCTATTTTGATTTATTTTTCGCGTTTATTCCGCTGCGTTTGTGTCACGAAACCCTTCAATGGCATCAGAGCTACTTGCGAAACGTTTTAATTCGGTTATGTGCTTAACAGTTTTTGATATATAAGCATGTATGCGATCTATCATGATTTTATATTGATATAATATATATATGTTTATATATATTATGAATATATGATATTCATATGATGTATAATCATATGATGATTATGTGTGTTGATGTATGTATATGATACATGTTTGTTCTTATTATGGGAATCGTATTCGATACGAATTCTGAAACGGCTGCCGTTGATTTTCTGAAATCTGTGTCCGTTGTCCGATTTTCGCAAACGATATGTGTTTTCTGACTGGAATCGGGTCACTGAGCAATACTGACTTAGTCAGCTCTGCGTCTGTAAGCCATTAGATGTCGTTACAGCCTCCAAAACGGTGATTTATGATTTTCTGAAAATTATTTGATTTTTTAAAATTTTGAGTATATGTATGTATATATTATGAATATATGATATTCATGTAATGTATAATCATATGATGATTGTATATATCTCTGTATATGTATATATGATATATGCTTGTTTTTGTTATGAGAATTGTACATGATACGATTTCTGAAACACCGTTAGATTTGGAGAAATCTGACTGCCGTATCCAATTTTCGCAAACGATATGTGTTTTCTGACTGGAATCGGGCCAATGAACAAAACTGATAGCTATGCTATCACCGACGGGTCTGTAAGGCGTTTGACGTCGTTAAGGGCCTCAAAATAGCGATTTATTGTCTTCAGAAATCTGTTTTTAATTTTCTGAAATTTCGAAATTTGTTATATATGATTATATGATATGATTATATAATATGAGATATATTATATGTGTTATATGATAGCATGGTGGATGGTTATGGCCTAAAGACCCATAGGATAGTGGTTTTGATTTATGGTTTTGGTTTCTAAATACGACTTGCATGTCGTTTATTCATTGTAATTTAATTATCTCGAATGTAACTCGAGTTCTTCTTGTAATTTCATTAGAATAGTTTTATTTTTATTATTCAATGTAATTATCAATGAAGACTTGCAAGCAAGGAGACGATCCAAAAGGGGGATGATGGAGCAATGAAGAAAGAAGACATGTAATAGATTGTATTTTTAAAACCACCATAGACTGACCTTGATATTTCCATTAGCTTGGAAATATCATATAGGATGGGGCCATAACCAAACACGTTTAATTTACGCACATTACATATATGTATATGATTGCATGTATTGGTATGTATGCGTAGATATAATTGAGATGCATGCTTAATATTGATTAATCATGTATGTATTAGATACGACACCCATGCCATGTTTGCTTAAACAAGATAAAATCTGTAACGATTCAAGATTTTAAAATTAACAAACGATCATGAGATTCTTGTGTTTATGAAATATGGATTTTTAAAACACGGAATTAAATATGGATTTTTGATATCTATAATTGGGATTTTCTGACAAAAGCGGATATGCGTATTCGTAAGGCTGATGGGTTTTAAGTGTGACCATTGGTATCCTCCATCTACCTGGGAAATGAACAATTTAAGATGTCGATTTGAAATATTTGGTTCAAGGAAAAATTGAGGATCTCTTTATGATGTGATCATGATCGTTATAAATTTTCTAAAACCCCTTAACAAAATATTAAGTTTTATTCGGATGCTTTCCAATGAATGAACACTCATCGAATCCTAGATCGATAAGGGGAAGGACTGTCAGTGGCAGGGGACTCCTATCTATCGTGGTGAGATGCGACGAATATAAACGGTTATATTCGGCCGTTGTATCATTGGGTCTAACTTAACTGAGTCGTCATAATAAGTGAAAATAAACGGTTATATTCAACTATTATGAACTTAGAAGCATGGAGTTTGGTTAAAAGTCTATTAGATAGATAAGATCAATCGTTGTTCACCAAACTATCCAAGAATTATATATGATATAATTGACAACTGTTGTCTACCTAAATAATCATTTTCTAAGGACTTCCAGTGGTTGACTTAGGACATGACGAAATATGGATCTTGGCTCACTAGAAAGAATTATGGGATATACTTTCCAAATTAATAGTAAGGGCTATTAGTTTGATAAAAATAGTGGGAGGTATATGATGATATACCATAATCACTTAAACATAATTAATATTAAATTTGCAACCTAGTTTATTTTATGCACTTTAATATTGTAGATATCAAATGATAAACACAAACAACTTCTCTATGCGATCAGTTCTTGAGAAGGACAAGTTGACGAGAATATATTTCCTTGACTGACATAGGAGCTTGAGGATCGTCCTCGGGCACCACGATATTAGTCAAATCTCTTCTCCTACTCTTAAAGTTGAGAATGTAACATGTGCAAATCATAGTGCTTATTGGAAGCAAATTGATGTTGCGACTGATGTTTCATGTCTCATGCTCGCAAATATATGTGCTGAGCTTAAGAAGCAATACAAGCATATAGATGCTTATGAAACGATTGAGCACAAGATATATTTGAAAGGGCACTATACACTTACAAGTAGGGAGAGTGAGACCCGGTTACACCACATGTTCTAAAGATTATAGGGTATAATGAATACCATTGATATTTTGGGTTTCCAGATTGGTCTGGAGACAGTTAGATTTGATCTTACAATCTCTGGACAAATATTATTCTTATTTTGTTATGAACAATAAAGTGAATAAGATTGGTAAAACACCCATTGAGTTGCTAAGCATGTTGAGAACTGCTGAAAGTAATATGATAAATGCATGAACTACTACTATATTGATGGTAAACATAGGGAATGCAAAAGGGAAAGGAAAATGGAAAGGCAAGGAGAAGATTTGATCTAGTTCCGTTGTCAAACCAAAGTCCAATCCCTAAAGCAGACTCTAAAGTCTGAATGAGGTGTTGATAAAGAAGACGATTATCGCTTCTGTGGAAAATTGGGAGGCTGGAAATTAAACTGTCATGCTTATTTGGAAGATCGAAAAAGATGATCAATAAGGGTCAAGCTAAAGGTATCGGGTTGGAATTGGAGTAAAGGTAGTTGCTCTGGTTAGAGGAACTCGTTACTTAACTTTTGGCCTATAAGGAAAATTTAGAACTTGATAATTGTTATAACGTGCTTGCAATTGGCAGGGACATTATTTCAGTTTCTTGTTTGGACAAGAAAGGCTTTTTCATTTTAATTAAATAACAATAGTTGTTTATTCTATTTTGATGATGAGCCTTATAATGTTGCACAACTAATTAACAATTTATATGTTCTAAAGTGACTCAAATAAAATATTACATTTGGCACTGTTGTTGAGGCCATATTAATGAGAAACGCATTTTCAGAATACATAAGGATGCATTCATGGAAAAGTTTGATTATGAATTATACAAAAGGATGCGAATCTTGGCTTATTTGGCAAAATGACTAAAGCTCCTTTTACCGGACATGGTGAAAGGATCATTGAATGGGTATGACTTATACATAGTGATGTATGTGGTCATATGTGTACGATGACAAAAGGTAGATTTTATTAACTTCATAAAATTTACTAATTATTTTAGTAGATACGGATATATGTATCTTTTTGAAGAACTAATCCGAATCATTTGAAAAGTTCAAAGACTATAAAGATGAAGTAGAAAATATCAAAGAAAAGTTTTTTTTTTTATAGGAGAGATCACACCTTGTTGGACATGGTGCGATCAATGTTGAGTCAATGAATCTTCCAATTAGTTTCTGGGGTTGCACCCTGGAAACGGCTCCACATACACTTAACTGTGTTCCTACTAAATTGGTTCAAAAGACTCCTTATGAGATATGGACTGAGCAACGTCACAGCATGTCATTTATAAAATTTTGGGGATGTGAAGCGTTTGTGAAACGCCTAATCTCTGACAAGCTAGGACCAAAATCAGACAAATGTAATTTTGTGGAATACCCAACTGAAACAAGGGGTTATTCTTTCTATAATCCTTCCGAGAACAAAGTGTTTGTTGCTCGAACTGCTGAGAGACAGTGGGAGGATAATAGATCTCAATGAAGTTTGAGACCCACATGATAACGTTGAACCAGTGGAGGAACCTGAGTAGAATGTACAAGAAAAATAATACTGCTCAAGAAACACAGGTGTTCGTAGGTTTAGTAGGATTCGCCATGAGCCCGAGAGATAATATGGATTTCTCTTGACTCAAGATGGTGATGTGATGCTTGTGGATGGAGATGAGCCTCTCACCTACCTAGATACTATAAACACTCCAGATTCTAAGAGATGGCTGGATGCCATTAAATCTGAGATGGAATCCATGTATACTAATCAAGTATGGACTTTGGTTGATCCACCTGAAGGGGTAAAACCTATAGGGTGCAAGTGGGTTTTCAAGAAGAAGACCGACATGGATGCTAATGTACAGACCTATAAGGCACGATTGGTGGCAAAAGGTTTCAAGAAAATTTATGGTATTGACTATGATGAGACCTTTTCACCAGTTGTTATGGTCATGTCCATCAGGATTTTGCTTGCTATAGCTGCTTACTATGACTATGAAATCTGGCAAATGGATGTCAAAACCGCTTTCTTAAATGAGAGCCTTGAAGAAGATATGGATGTGTACATGACACACCCTAAGGGTTTTGTTGATCTAAAGGATGCTGGAAATGTATGTAAGTTGCGTCGATCCATTTATGGATTAAAGCAGGCCTCGAGGAGATGGAACATTTGTTTTCATGAAACAGTCAAAAAGAGTTTGACTTTATTCAGAATGAAGATGAAACTTGTGTTTACAAGAAGTTTAGTGGGAGCCATGTGGCATTCCTAGTATTATATGTTGATGATATATTACTAATAGGGAATGACATTCCTTCTCTACAGACTGTGAAGACTTGGTTGAGAAATAATTTCTCAATGAAAGACTTAGGCGATGTGACATATATATTAGGGATCGAGATCTATAAAGATAGATCAAGGTGATTGATCGGCCTAATTTAGAGTACATACATTGACAAAGTTTTGCATCGATTTCAAATGCAAAGAGACTAAAATGGATATGTCCCAATGTCTCATGGGATAGTGATCTCAAAATAAAATTTGTCTTAAATCATTGGATGATAGGGACTGCATGAGTAAAATTCCATATGCGTCAGCAATTGGTTTTATAATGTATGCAATGATATGTACTTGTCCTGATGTCTCGTATGCTTTAACCATGATGAATAGATACCGATCTAATCCAGGTGAAGGTCACTGGACGACAGTCAAGAATATTCTTAAGTACTTAAAGAGGACTAAAGATTCATTCTTGTTATATGGAGGAGATGTGAAGCTAGTTGTAAGAGGTTTCAGTGATACTGGTTTCTAGACAGATAACGATAATTTAATATTTCTGTCTGGCTTTGTGTTTTATTGAGATATTGTATGCTGGAATGGTTCACAGCAAAGACAATTGTTGATTTTACAATAGAACCTGAGTATATTGATGCTTGTGAAGCAGCCAAGGAGGCTGTTTGGGCATGTACTTAGGAGATATCACCTAATTAATGAGATTAATGATCAAGGAGATATACATATATGTAAAGTGTATACTAAAAATAATAATGCAGACACACTGACTAAGGCTTTGTCGCAGCAGAAGCACGAAAGTCACACTAGTTCCATGAGTATTGGATACTTGGGTAATTGGCTCTAGTGCAAGTGGGAGATTGTTAGTAATTGTGCTCTAGAGACAATACTTTTTATATTTTAAGGAAAATATTTATTATTAAGGATTATGTTTTATTGATTATTATTTATTTATTATGTTTTATTTACTGCGTAATAAATTGAAAGCATAATAAATGTCCTTGGAATTTTGATACGTATTCTATATCTTTAAGTATGTGACTTAAAAATGAGATTATATGAATAGTATCTTATTCCTAAAATTCCCTAGTCGAGTATTATTATTTAAGGACAATAATAATGCACAAAGACTAGTATGTTTCTTGACAGATGACCACATCTCATTGGTCATAGGTATGGGGATACTAAAGTCAAGAACATAAGTGCATGTATCAATGCATGGCACTGGAATGACCCGCCGTGAGATTCTACATGTTAAGTAAGTGTCATAAGTAATTCTCACTGTGATAATGGTGTAATGATCCTTAGACCTGAAATCATTATATTTCTATACGAGAATTAATATACTTTGATTACATTAAAAGTTACCTTTGACCGGGTGATGATAAAAGTGGACATTGGGTATATTATGAATCGTATGAGAAATATGAATGATCTAGATGGGATTTAATCCTCCTAATTTTAGGAGTGATATTATTGGCCTCTTGTTTGAGTGAGACTATGAAATGCACGGCCGTGCTCAAATGTTGATTTGATTTTAATAGTCTACTCATCGATCAAGAAAATAAAGATTAAATTATGAAGAGGATGACACGAGACATGCCTTGAGTTTAATCTATAATATCAAGATTAAAGGGATTATATTACATGGAACATTATTCACGAAAGGCTTAATCGAATCACCGATTTATTATTATTACTTGGGTAGCAATGATGTATTACTAGATGCCGCTCATTGTTTACAATTTTAATTAGATATTAAAATTGTTGCCAACGTAATAATAACCTACAGGGTCACACACAAAGAACGCTTGAAGGAGAAATAATTTAAATTATGAATTTAAATTAAATAAGTAATTTATTTTATTTATGATATTAATTAAGTATGACTTAATTAATTATATAAATAGAATAAATGAATTACTTAAACTAATTCCAAAATTAATAATTAATTAATTAAGTGAGACTTAATTAAATAATTTAGAATTTTGGATTAGTATTAATTATAATTGGATTATAATTAGAAAACTTATTCCTCTCTCTATATAATCTCTTTATGGGCTGATTTAATAAGATAGAGATTTTACAAAAACCCTAGCCGCTCTGAGAGAGGAGGAAGATAGAGAGAGAAGAAGTTTTCGGGTGCTAGTACACATCAATCCTTCATGAAAAGTGTTCGTGTGGATACCGTAGAGCGTAGATCGCAAGAGCGGGATACGTGGTGATTAAACAAGCTTTGGACCTCCATTAATCTTCCATTAATGAACTGTTAAAGCTTCTAAAGGTATTTATTCTTTATCTCCGAATTAAATCTTTTGTTTTCGCATGGATCCTGCGGAGGGTTTCGCTATTTTGATTTATTTTTCGCGTTTATTCCGCTGCGTTTGTGTCACGAAACCCTTCAATTAACATATAGAATCTCACGGCGGGTCATTCCAGTGCCATGCATTGAGACATGGACTTATGTTCTTGACTTTTAGTATCACCATACCTATGACCAATGAGATGTGGTCATTTGTCAACAAACATACTAGTCTTTGTTCATTATTATTGTCCTTAAATAATACTACTCGACTAGGGAATTTTAGGAATAAGATATTATTCATATAATCTCATTTTTAAGTTACATACTTAAATATATATAATACATATCAAAATTCCAAGGACATTTATTATGCTTTCAATTTATTATGCAGTAAATAAAATATAATAAATAAATAATAATCAATAAAACATAATCCTTAATAATAAAATATTTTCCTTAAAATATAAAAGTAATTATCTCTAGGCACAATTACTAACACTCGGGACTTATCAATTGTAACCAAAGATATGTAGAAACCCCACTTTTGGCTTTTTATCTTTCTTGATCAATTGATATGGAGTTTTTCATTGTATTTGATTCACTATGGAGATATTTTGTATGTACCTTGCTGCATTTATGGCCTCATCCCCGAAATAGGTTGGTAATTTTGCATCTTCCAACATTGTTCTAGTTGCTTCAATTAGTGTCCTATTTTTCCTTTCAACTACCCCATTTTGTTGAGGAGTTCTTGGTGCAGAAAAAGTATGTATGATTCCTTTAGCTTCATAAAATTCCTTCATTGTGGAATTCTTGAATTCTGTTCCATTGTCACTTCTTATTTTCTTTACATCCAAACCAAAAGTTTTCTCTATCTCTCTGATGTGTTTGATGATGAGCTCACTTGCTTCACCTTTTCAATGCAAGAACTAAGTTCATGAAAATCTGGAAAAGTCATCCACAATGACTATGACATACTTTTTCTTTGCAATGGACATTGTTGGTGAGATTATGAAGCTGTATGAACAGAATTCACAATAACTCAACACTAGAACATGACAGGTAAATAATACTAAGTCTACAGTGAATCAATACATTAGAAGAAGTTTTGAAGTCTATTAAAGATCACTGAAAGAAGTTCATTAATATGTTCATGCCTCAGTGAAAAATAATATATAAAGACCTTCAAGGTTTCAGAAGTGTTGAAGATTCAGTATAAAAGTGCCACTAGAATATTTCAGCGTATTAGCATTGATTGAAGATATACAATGTTCAAACTATAGGAATCTAGAAGAATTAAAGACAGGGTAAAGACAATGATAAAGAAGACATTTGTAGTCTTAATGTTATACTCATTGAAAGAAGTTTGTTTATATATTCAAGTGTCAGTAAAGAACAGAGAATGAAGTATTCAAGATTGTGGTAATAATGGAGACGTTGTCGAAGTACCAAAAAAGATTCCAGTGAATGTACTATGTTTATTGACAGTCAGTGTTGGAAATAATAAAGTTGTTGTAAACTTAATGTAAAGCATAATATAACGTAGTATATAATAGTGATAACGATAACTCAACCAAGAAACAAAGACAGATAAATCATACTAACATGCAGCACAGGAATCCAGAAGGACATGTAAACTGGAATCATACATACATCATTGCAGAGCATTCAAGATGAAAGGCTTACTGGACGTCAGCAAGAGAAGTTCATTAAAATGATCAGGCCTCATAAACAAATAAGAGTTCAGAAGTTTTCAGACTAAAGATAGTGTAATGACTTGTGTATAATTGTCAAAGGGTTTCAGTGATCAGAAGCAATGGAATAGTCCAAAGTTAATCAGCTAAAATAGAACATAAATCAAGGGAATTGAATTCAGTGTTAGTCGTTTATGAACCAGACCAGTGCACTAAGCGCCAGCACAACAAGAAAAGAATTCTCTTGTCTAATTAGAAGAAAATCAGTTGATCAAGCCAAATGAGTGAAAACCAAGTAGTAATTACATCAAGAATTCAAGAAATATATTAAGGCAAGTAATATTGCATATGGTTGTTCCTACACAAGTGAAACATAGTGTGAAGCACCACAAAACATCTTAAGGCGCAACATAACTATGTTCAAGGCACAACACAAGTTAAATGGAAGTTTGTGGCGCCTACACACTACAACTGGTGTGCAGGCGCAACAAAAGAGCTTTAAGGCGTAACAAAAGTTCAAATGAAGGTTTGTGGCGCCTACACACAGCAACTAGTGTGCAGGCGCAACAAAACACCTGTGAAATGTTTCTAAGTCAATTAGTGGTGCATGTACAGAGTAACCACTGTATAGGCGCAACTAACTTAATCTCATGGCTCAACAAAACTATACAGGCGCAACAAACATGCCTTAGGCACAACAAACATTTAAGTGGCGCCTACACACCACCAACACTCTTGCAGGCGCAACATGGGACTTGTGCAATTGTTGGAAATCAATTTCCAAAAAGCCTACAGATTAAATATGGGTGAAATCAATATGGGCAGTAGGGATTATTCATTCATCTTCAACAAAAGACATACAGACGGGAAGCTCCATAAAAGACACACATTAAACTGATCCAACTGTATCTCTGTTGTAATTTTGATTGAACCCAGTGAAGCTAATCATTTGATTAGAAGTGTAGCACCTCAGGAATTTAATAATATATTGTTATTTCCCCGAATCTTGTGTTTCAATTACTGTCATTTTTATATCTCTAAAATACAAATACTTAATCCGCAATTAAACGAAAAATCTACCATATCATATTCAACCCCACCCTTCTATGCTGATTTTGGACCTAACAATTGGTATCAAAGCTTGTTGATTGAAGTTACAAATCAAGATCCAAAAGTATTACGAAAAAGTGCATTTTTAGATCTACAAAAATTTATATTGAAATTTCTTTATTTTTAAAGAAAATTCAATTTCGAATTTTTTAAAGATTTTAAATACATTTTATGGAAGAAGAAGATGTCCACTTTCTTTAAATCAGCTAATTCTTAATACGCGGGAATTTTGGAAAATGGTCCCTATGTACCTCAGAAGCTGACACCAGAAATAGTCTCAGATGACGGGGAACGGCTTCCTCAAGGATTTACCCCAAAGGAGCCTTCAGAGTACACTGACACTGACAAAGATCGAGTTGCATGGGATAATCACCTTCAATGTATCTTAATGGATTTACTGGACACTACAATGTTGAATCAAATGATTAATTGCACTAGTGCCAAACAAATGTGGGATACAATTGATCTGCTAATGGAAGGTACAGTAGAAGTGAAGGAGAACAAGCTGGATATTCTTACATCCCAGTATGAAGCGTTCAAGTCCCTACCAGGAGAAAGTATCACTCAAGTCTTTGAGAGATACAATAAATTTTTGAATGACTTGTCACTGCATAGGAAGGCCTACTCATGTAGGGAGATCAACAGGAAATTTATGATGACACTACCAATACACCTGGAACACAAAATCTCTGCCATCAGAGAGAGGAGTGACATAAATGACATGTCCATTGAAATTCTATATAGGAAGCTCAAGACTCATGAAATGGATCAAGAGCAGAGACAAATCATTTATGGGTCAGGTACAGTGGATAGTAAGAATACAACACTGTTGAAGACTACATCACTTGTAGCCAAGGATTTTGTTGTCATAGAGACCAGCTCAGTGAAGCCTGTTGTTGAGAAAGAAGAGATTCTAGAAGCTGAAATTTCAGAGAATGCTCAAGCAGGAGATAAAGATGACTTATATTCAATGAAAAAACTTGAATAGTTGGAAAACAAGACAATGGCCTATATGGCAGGGAAGTTCAAGAACCTCAGGTTTAGGCGGAACCCTAAGTACATATTCAAGAGTAACTCAAGTTACAGTGGTTCCAGTTTCAGAAACAACAACCGAGGTGGTTCGTCTTCAGGGTCTTACAGCAAAGGAGGTTATAAGATGGGGATGATAGACCGCAGTAAGTTCAAGTGCTATAACTGTGATGAACCAGGGCATTTTGCTATAGAATGCCGGAAGCCTAAGCAAGGAAAAGAAAAAAAGGAGTCGTATGACGAACTCAAGCAAAAATATGATGCACTGGCAAAGAAGCATCAGGGCAGAGCTTAGAGGGAAAGAGCTGGGATGACTCAGACAATGATGAAGATGAGACATATGGAAATGTGCACTAATGGCGGACTCTTCAGAGGCATCACCTCAGTCATCCAAGGTATCATTTATTTCCATAGTTGACGTCTAATTCTGATTATAAGAAAACTGTAGAAGATCTTAGTGTAGAAATGTTTAACATTCACACAAGCATACTAGCATCTGAAGAAGAAAATGCTAAAATAGTTCTAAAGAATAAAATGCTAGAAGCTAGAAATGAAGAACTAAAGCTTGCATGTGTTAACTTAGAAGATCTGAAACAGAAGATAGAATATCTCCAGAATAGAGACAAATGCAACCAGGAAGTAGAAACTGCGCTTAGGAATAAAATATCTGAGTTAGAATTAAAACTTCAGGCTTATAAAAAATCTGCTAATCTTGTTAAGGAGGCAATAGATAAACAGGTCATAGGTCAGAAAACAGGAATATGATTTGACTATGATAAAAAGGCATGAAAGAGACATGAGGAATCAATTGCTGAGTAAAGTCCTGTGAAGCAAGACATTCCACATGTGTTAAAAAATGTCGCTAAGCCCCTTTACAAGAAGTTTGTCATCGAACCCCTAGATGAAGAATATATTCTAATGAAAGAAGAAATTCTTGCTGAGGAACAAAAGAAAGAGGTAGAAAGTAAAAATGAGTTGCCTAAGAAATCTATAAAAATTGTAAAACCTAAGGAACAGATTAAAAGTGATTTAGGCAACAAGAATGAAAAGAAGAAAGCTAACAGAAATGGCAAGATAGGTGTTAACACGAAAAATGATTATGCCTACTCTCCTAAAGCTATTAGAAAAGTTTGTAATAATTGAAATTCTACTGGTCATCTTACGCATGCATGCAAAAAGATAAAAGTAGTAAAAGAAGAAACTTCTAATATGCCTTCCATATCTATCCCTCATCAACGGTGTGGTAAAGTAGGATGCATGCCATGTGCTTTCAATATCATGTCTGCATACATAAACTTAATGACTACATCATCTAGTACTTGCATGAATACAGATGTGAATATGAATAGAAAGCATGTTAGGGCAAAGACTGTTAGTCTTCCTAAGTCTAGGAAGGAAGCCCCTGTCCCTAAGCCTAAAGACACTACTGCCAAGGCTAAATCAAAGGACACGGGCACAGTCGATGAGAAAGACAAGGACCAAAAAATTTCTATAGCTAAATCTGTTTACTTGTCTAAACCTCTTGGACCCAATCAAATTTGGGTGCCAAAGAAGAAGTAATCAATCTGTGGTTGCAGGGCATAATAAAGAACAAGCGTGTCATGTGGATTCTCGACAGCGGCTGTTCAAGGCATATGACTAGTGATAGGGCCTTACTATCAAATGTGATTGAGATAACTGGCCCGATAGTGACCTTTGGAGATAGCAGCAAGGGATTCACAACGGGATATTGCAATCTGGAAATTGGCAATGTTATCATTGAAAATATCTCTCTTGTGGATGGATTAAAGCATAACCTTCTAAGTATTAGTCAGTTCACTGACAAGGGCTTTAAAGTAACATTTGAGAAAGAAAGATGTGCAATCCAAAACAGGAAAGATGTGAAGCTTGCTCTTCAAGGAGTGAGAAAGGGGAATCTCTATGTTGCTGACTTATTCTCTACGAGCAAAGGAGAAGTTCAATGTTTTTACATCAAAGTTTCAATAGAGGATAGCTGGTTATGGCATAAGAAACTTTCACACTTGAACTTCAAGTCAATGAACTCTTTAGTTAAGAGGGAATTAGTTAGAGGTTTACCTGAGATGGAATTCTGTGAAGAAGGGTTATGTGAATCTTGTGAAAAAAGGAAGTCAAAGAAAGCATCTCACCGAAGCAAAGATTCTTCAGACATTACTGAACCACTGCAACTTCTGCATATGGATTTATTTAGTCCAGTAAATGTCATGTCAATGTCAAGGAAGAGATATGCACTAGTAATTGTAGACGACTACTCTAAGTACACGTGGGGGTTGTTTCTAGCCTCAAAGGGTGAAGCCCCTCAAACAATCATTGATCACATAAATAAGATAGAGTTAGAAGCTGGTTTGTTTGTCAGGAAAATTAGGTCTGACAATGGAACAGAGTCTATGAATATAACCCTGAATGATTTCTGTATTGAGAAAGGGATTTTAAGACAATACTCAGCGCCTAGAACTCCACAGCAAAATGGAGTTGTAAAAAGGAATAACAGAACTCTAGTTGAAGCAGCAAGAACAATGTTGAATAAAGCTAAGTTACCTCTATACTTCTGGGCTGAAGTAGTCAACACAGATTGTTACACTCAGAATCGTACCCTGGTAAATAAACATCATGATAAGACTCTGTACGAGTTGATGGCAAACAAGAAACCAACACTGAAATAATTTCATGTGTTTGGAGTAAAGTGCTTTGTAGTGAAAGATGATGAGCATCTAGGAAAGTTCAAATCCAAGGCTCATGAAGGTATATTTCTTGGCTACTCTCTGGAATCTAAGGCATACAAGGTTTATGTGGTTGATCATAAGAAGGTCATTGAAAGCATGAATGTAACTTTTGATGATTTCAAGCTCCCAAGTCTATAAATAACAAACGACACTGAAACTCTGGAGTTTGAAAATATGAACTCGGATGTAAGTGAAGTAGAACCTGAAGCTGCAATAGAAAATCAAGTATCAAATGAGAATATCAACAATGATGATTCTGACCCTAGTAGTGGAAATAGTGGAAGATTCACAGAAACTACTAGTAGTGACAGAGAATCTCATTCTCAACCAAGCAGCAGCTCAGGGGGAGCAACTGGAGGATCTACTAGCAGGACTCAGCACTTTAATGATAATCAGGCTAAATCTTCTAGGGAAAATATGCCTAGACATAGGGTATGGAGTAGAGCTCATCCCTTTGAGTTGATTCTAGGAGATCCAGATGCTGGAATCCAAACTAGACGTGCTTCACAGAATGAATGTTTATTCTCTAGTTTTATCTCTGAAATAGAGCCAAAGAAAGTGGAAGAGGCATTGGAAGATCCAGATTGGGTAATAGTTATGCAAGAAGAACTCAATCAGTTTCACAGACAAAAAGTTTGGAAGCTGGTACCTAGACCAAAGAACAAGTCTATAATTAGCACAAAGTGGGTATGCAGAAATAAACTGGATGAAGATGGCATTGTCACGAGGAACAAAGCCATACTGGTTACTAAAGGTTATTCCCAAGAGGAAGGAATAGATTATGATGAAATATATGCACCAGTGGCAAGTCTTGAAGCTATCAGGATGTTTCTGGCATTCGCAGCACACTCCAACTTTAAAGTTTATCAAATGGATGTGAAGAGTGCATTCCTGAATGGAGAGCATGAAGAAGAAGTGTATGTGGAACAAGCCCCAGGGTTTGAAGATCCAGAATTCGCAGATTTTGTATACTTTCTCTTCAAGGCACTCTACGGCTTAAAGCAAGCACCTCAGACATGGTATGACACTCTATCTATATTCTTACTTGAAAATGGTTTCACTAAAGGTGTCATAAATAAGACTCTATTTCATAAAATGAATTAAAATGACATGATATTAGTACAGGTATATGTGGATGACATTATATTTAGTTCTACTAACGAACAATTGTGTAGTAGATTTGCTAAACTAATGCAGAGTAGGTATGAAATGAGCATGATGGGTGAGCAGAATTACTTCCTTGGACTCCAAGTAAGCCAAAGGAAAGATGGAATCTTCATTTGCCAGTTCAAGTACATCAAAGATCTATTGAAGAAGTATGGTCTTAAAGATGCATCAACAGCCAAAACCCCTATGGCAACTGCCACTAAGCTTGATCAAGATAAACTTGGTAAGAAGGTAGACATCACAAGCTACACAGGTATGATGGGCTCATTACTTTACTTAACTGCAAGTAGGCCAGATATTATGTTTGCTACATATTTGTGTGCTAGGTTTCAGTCTAACCCTAAAGAATCATATCTTATAGCTGTTAAACGGATTTTTAGGAATTTTAAGGGAAGTCTGAATCTTGAAATTTGGTACCCTAAAGATACAGGTTTTGACCTTGTTGGCTCTATAGATTCTGATTATGCTTGTTGTATGATTAATCGAAAGAGTACATCAGAGAGTTGTCAATTTCTTGGTAGAAGATTGGTGTCCTGGTATAGTAAGAAGCATCATTCAGTTGCAATGTCGACAGCTGAAGCTGAATATGTTGCTGCTGGAAGCTGCTGTGCACAAATTCTGTGGATAAGGAACCAACTTCAAGACTATGGACTGTTCCTGAGCAAAATTCTAATATTATGTGACAACACCAGTGTCATAGCCATCACAAACAATCCTGTTCAACACTCAAGGACCAAGCACATTGATATCAGGTATCATTTCATTAGAGAGCATGTCATGAAGGGTACTGTAGAGTTACATATTGTACCTACAGAACAGCAAATTGCAGACATCTTCACTAAACTACTGGACGAAATCACTTTCACTAGACTGGTTTGTGAACTTGGGATGTTAAATTCCACTAACTAATTAGTTAGTAATCAAAAACTGCAACTTGAAGCTGATAAATTCACTGGTTAACTAATGTTAATATTTTTAGGACTTGTGAATTTATTTACCAAATTATTTTCCAGTCAATAGTATTAAATATTAGATAAATACCTTGTTAATGCTTGCTAATTTTGTTAATCTGGTATTTGTTTAATTTTGATCTTAAAAAATATTTAAGTGCTTGTATTTAAATGATAAATTCTTGGCACTTAGATATTTAAATATTATTTGAAATTATTTTAAATAAAAAGGATGAATATTTATATTTATTCTTATATTTAAAATAAAAGTAAAATAATAAGAAGAATAATTTATTTATGATAATAATTTTAACAATTAATGTTATTATTATTAATAATAATAAATATTTTGTGATATAATATTTGTGAGTAATTAATTATTATTGATTAATTATGCAAGTTATTCATAAATATTATTTATTTAGTTATTTAAAATTAGCAAAATCTAGAAACACTTGAGATTTTATTTATTTGTGGCGCTTAAATAGTTTAGTGGCGCTTATTCAGTGCAAGCACTGTATAAGCGTAACATAACATAAACACAGTACTTAGAAAATTTTGCATGGAAAATTAAGTGGCGCCTTGGTTTTATTGCGCCAACGCAGTGTCACCACTGTAGAGGCGCAACAAACCAGTTAGATTTTGTTGCATAGTTTGTGGCGCTAGCAAATTTATGTGGCGCCTACAAAGTGAACACACTGTGGAGGCGCAAAAAAAAAATGTTAGTCAAATTTTGTTGTGTTCAAGGGTTATGTGGCGCCTATACAATGTGAGCACTGTATAGGCGCAACTAAAATACTTAGCCAATTTTCATTCTTTGTATGTGGCGCCTATAAATAGCCCAGTATTTCAAGTAAATTCTATTTAGTGGCGATAGATACAAGTACATACACTGTTCTAAGATTTCTAAAGCACAACAAAGATCTCCATTTTTAATCAAACTTAACTCGGCCATTTCTTGTCCAAATTTTAAACTAAAACCAAATTTGTGGAACCCACAGTCAGGACTTTCATTTGCAAGTGTCCCCATCAGTTTTGGCTAAGATTCAAAAATCTCTATTTTTCACATCTCGAACATTGTGGCTAGGGTTATTAATTTTTAAAATCGATTAAAAATTGTAATAAAATTAAAAGTGTGCTTAAAATTACTAGGAGATCAAAATATTTTTATTTCATGAAAATTCAAGTAATTTTAATAATTAGGGTTTGGTTCGTAATTTACTAAAATTATTCGATATTTAATTAGTAATTTTAATTCGTAAAAAAATTACCTCTCTATTTAATAAAATGGCAGGTAATTTTGAGATTAAAAAGACTAATTATATATCCATTTTAGTAGATGACTGAACTGATCGAAGTAGGTGACTTAGGTAATTGAGCTAGGTTTTTAAACGAACAGTCTATTGTCCGGTATGCACTAACGACTTTTGTTCCTTTGAATAGAAATTTATTACGACATGTATACAGGTCTGCTCAGGACACATCTGTAGATGAAATCTCAGCCTTTACTTGCAAGATTAAAAACAAGAAGGTGGGAATAACTAAGAATGACATCAATAGAGCACTTCATTTGCCAACTGAAGATTTTGAAGAGGAACCATCTCAGGCAGATCTGAACAATTTCTTCATGTTCCTATACTACACTAGAGTGAACAATAATCTTCTGAAAAAGATTTACAAGAATCACCTACCCAAAGAATGGAACCGGTTTTTCAACATCCTGTCTCATGGCTTTGCACCAAAGACAAGTGGCTTCCATTGAATAATATAGTTTAATAAGGTGATTGGGTATGCAGTGGCTTCTGGGTCAAGAATAAACTTTGGCAAGCTGATCATGACAGAGATTCTCAAAAACCAGGCAAAGATGGAAAACTTCTGTTTGTATCCCATATTTTTGCGGTTGGTGTTGAATCAAGTGCTGATCAACTACAAATGTTTCAGAACAGTCAATTGTAAGAGTCACTATCACTAAAGTTCAACACTATTCTGCTGCTATAGAATGAGGAGGACTATCCTAATAGGTATACTCCTACTCCAATGACTGACCCTATCAGAGATTACCTTGATCTTCTTAGACAGGTTAATAAAGAAGAAGCAAAAGAAGAAGAAGCTGCAACAGAAGAAGAAAAAGCATTAATCTCTGAAGAGGATAATGGAGCTGAAACGTCAAGTGGCTCTGGAAACTCAGCATCAACTGAAGAAGAAGAACCAGGCACTGATAAAGAAGATGAAAGTATGGAAGAAGCTGGTTTTGAACACGAGCAGGAGCCAATTCCTGAAGAACAAAGGAAGAGCCCTTAAAATCAAACATAGGAGCTAATTGTTGAGGTAGAAATGGAAGAGCCTCAGACTACAAAGGTGTACATCCCTAACATTTCTGATGAACAAATGGATGAAGGTACACTTCTTGACTTTCACTTTTCTACTTTCCTAACTGAAGAATTTGTTACAATATCTCCTACTGTGCCTCAAATGGCAATACACACACAAGAGCCCTCAGTGGCCATCAAAGTTGGTAATAAACTGGCAGACCAACCAGTTCTGACCACTGCTAGAGAACAACAAACGCTACCTTCATCTCCCAAAACCAGAAAAAGAACCATTGTATTAGATGATAGGAGTGAGTCCCTACCGGATCAGGAAGTTTTTGAAAAATCCCCTACAGCTCTGCCTTCTCGAAAATGTCGAAAAATGAATTTTAAACCTAAGGCAACTGTGAGCCAAGAACCTGATTCTCCAATCTCTGAGACCTTTTTTTTCCTTCGTGACCTTAATTCTGAAATTTATAAAATCCTGAAAGGTACGGGAACAGAACCAGAGGTTGTAATAATTTCCGCTACTTCAGTAGCTCGTACTATTTTGGTAGATCTAATTCAGAACCTGTCTTCACCGACAGTTGGGGGCATCACTGACTCTAACAAGCCGTTCATTACATTCTCAAATGTGGTGACTCCCATGGACTTAACATCTTCATATCTTATTCAGGATGTTTTCCCTGCCCAAATGGGTGAAGTGGAAAGGAAACTCTCTCATAGAAGGGAAGAGGTCTCCATTCACGGAGTAGCTGCGTTAGCAGCATCACCACTTCAAGTGGAAATACCTGCACAGGCTTCGTGGGGCACCACAGGCTCTTATTTATCAATCACTACATTGCCTGAGGTGGTGATCCCTTGGACATTCAAATTCCAGCTCCTACAACGGAGGTCATCCCCACCTTATTAGGTCAGGCGGAGGGACAACACACCCATAGAGGGGATGTGGACTCTATTAATAGAGTATCTGCTGTTTCGGTAGTAGAACCTGTTCAGGGTGTCTCTGAGCAAGTAAGGCCTTCAATGGCTTTAGCTGGCATCACAGATTCTACACTCTTGCCAATGATTATAAAATCCACAGTGGTGACCACACTAGGTCTCAACCCCCTTAGTTCCTGTAAAAGGAGTTATCCCCACCCATAGTGGTCAGGCGGATAGGCAACCTACCCATAGAAGGGATAGGGATTTTAATGCAGATACTGAAGATCAGGATGCTATTTTGGACATGAGTGAAACACTTAACCTTAGCGATCTTCAATTCCCTGACCCTGATTATCTGAGTGTGAGTGTTGAGGGTCGTGATCAAACAGCAATAGTGAGGAGTGAGACACCCACTAACCAAACAAATACCCCACACTTTGCACACACTGCACAAAGCCAAATGATTTTAAATCTGGACGCCCAAGTAACAGAAATTCACTACTCAATTAGAAAGATCTTGGAAGTGCAGGAGTAGCAGAAAGCAGAAATCAAAGAAATCAAAGATTTAGTCAAACAACTGTTGGCTCAGAAAGTTTCTATTTCCACTCAATCAACTTCAATAGCTCAGATTACTCCGGTGAGAAGGGATGATAACTCAACTGAGGGGGAGAGGTTAACACAAGAAAAAGTTGAAGATGAAATGATCTTGGAATACACAACTCAGGGGGAGACATATATCTTTTACAGGCCTAGTGCTAGGCAACTTGAAGAAGGAGAAATATTTGAACCCTATATGTCCTTGGAGATTCTAACTGAGATTGAAATAGAAGAAACTGCAAAGGCTGCAGGAATAGATATTGAGGAGGAGTTTGCAGAAGAACATGCTTTGGATAATGACTGTCTTCTAGTTGGTGTAGACGAAGTTGTTACTCAAGACATAGTTCAGGCTCAAGAATTGATGAAGAGAAAGTGAAAGAGAGTACAGAATGCAATGGAAAGAAGGAATAGAGTTAAGGACATAGAAGCTAAAGTTGGTCCTGATTGGGATGAAGCAATGAGTCTACTGAAGAAGAAGGAGTTAACCCTAACTCAGAAGAAAGACAGAAAAGTCCTTGATCTCTTCAGAACCATGAAGGAAAAATTTGAAGATGTTCATTAACTCTATGCAATGCTATCTGGAGAAATTACAAGCGTGTCAATAAGTTCGACAAAGTACGAGTGGAAAATATTCATAAATTTAACATCACTAAGGTCACAGATTTTATCTACAAAGAGCTTTGAAAAGATAAATATCGTGGAGTTGTATGTGCTGAAGAGGAAAGCCATCTTTGGTGGGAATAAAACAAATGAGATACAGAGAGATCTGATTGAGAAGAAGATAATAGAGATTGGTGTCGAAGCATTTGAAAAGCTTCTGGTGGTCATGTTAGGAATATATTCATTTGATGATGTACAAAATACTAGAACAAGGTCTAGCATGGTTTATTTGTAATAAGTCTTTCTAATCTCTGAAATATATAATCAGAGTCTAGATAGTCAACATTCAAGTTACTTGTACTTAGAAGAATTTCTGAAAGAAAATGAAACCAGAGTCTGCATGAAGATCAGAGTCTGGAAGGTGATCGGAGTCTATAGACTATCAGAGTCTATGATCTATCAGAGTCTACATTTATCAGAGTCTGAAGATCATCAGAGTCTGAAGGTTTCAGAGTCTATACAGTTAAAGTTAAATTTGGAAGAGGATCACGGGAATGGAAAGTCTTCGAGGATCAAGATAAATATATTGCAAATATGCTATGAGAAGGAAAGAGAATTGCAGAATGAAACTGTCAACTAATAATTAGGAATTCTATTCCTATTGTAGTTTATCTTTCTATTATTAGTTGATAGGCAGCTCTCTATATAAACACTATGTAACCTAATTGTAAAAGTGAGTAATTCGAAGCATAATTATCTGAGTGAAATTTTGTGAGAGCATAGAGATAGAGAGAGTTGTTGTGATAATCACAGAGAAGCTGCTAGGGTTTGTGTACACCCTATGAGAGTTTTGTATTTAATCATCAATAATACAAATAATACTTATTCATATCTTTGTGTTTGATCTTTGTTCTTAATTCATATCGAGTTGGTTTTAAATCAGGCAAAAAAGGAACATAAGTATTCAACCCCCCTTCTACTTGTGCAACTGGGAAAACAATTGGTATCAGAGCCTAACGTTTAAAATTGATCAAAGATGTCTGGAAACAAAGATGGCAATTCTAAGATTCCTATGCTTAAAAGAAACAAGTTTACCCACTGGAAGGTTAAGATGCTGCACCATCTGGAAGCAACAGACCCTGACTATCTTGAAAGAATTCATGAAGGACCATATGTGCCCTTAAAGCTAGTGCCTCAAATCAATGAAGAAGGCAAAGTAACTGAAGAACACTTCATTGAAAAACCAAAGGCTGAATGGACAAAAGAGGACAAAGATAATGTTCTTAAGGAGGCAAAGGTCAAAAACATACTCTTTAACAGTTTGGATTCTGTTCTTACAAACTGTGTTATATCATGTCAAACTGCTAAGGAGATGTGGACAAAACTTGAAGTGCACTGTCAAGGAACTAAAGATGTCAAGAAAAATGCAAGGTCTTTGCTAATTCAAGAGTATGAGTATTTTGAAGCAAAATCTGGAGAATCTATTACTGAGATGTATGATAGGTTTACTAAACTCTTGAATGAGATGGCTATGCTTGGTAAGGTTTATGATTCTGAAGATACCAACACCAAGTTTCTGAGAGCACTTCCTGAAGAGTGGGACAATAAGACTACAGTCATAAGGGAAGCTAGAGATTTGGATGAACTAACTCTAGAAGAATTGTATGGCAGGCTCAAGACATATGATTTAGAGATGCAACAGAGCAAGAATAAGAAGAATGTGAAGATAAGATCTCTAGCACTCTTAATGGAGTCTGAAAAAGAACAACAGGAACAACCCACTGAAACAAGAATCAAGGATTCAAGGAAGAAGGGTAAAACTGTTGTGGAGTCAGAGTCTACTGACACAGACTCTGATTCTGATGAAGAGATTGATCTAAGTCAAATGATGGCTATGTTTGCCAAAACTTTCAAAAAATGAAATTTAACAAAAGAACTGGTAAATTTAGCAAAAGGACTGGTAAATTCAAGAAGGAAGATGAGAAGACTGAGAAGAGTAAAAGTACTATAATCAAACATGACAAAGCAAAGTTCAAATGTTTCAACTGTGGAATATTAGGGCACTTTACCAGTGAATGCAGAAAGTCAAAAAGTCAAAGAAAAGGAAAAGCACTTTTATCAACTGGAAAGGATTGGGCAGATTCAAGCTCAGAGGATGAAATTGATTATGAAAATCTAGCATTGATGGCATCCTCCTCAAGAAAATCACAATCTCGCAAAGAACCCTCATCTCCTAAAACTCAGGTATCAATCTTTACTCTTGAATCCTTAATTAACTTAGACTCTAATGGCTTAGAAATTGTGCAAAGTGAGGTTAATAAAATAATGACAACATGTAGGTCTCTCACTAGTGAAAGTGAAAGGTTGAGAGAAGAAAATTTAACCTTAACTAAAAGGAATGATCATCTAGAGTCTGAGTTAATATTAATGGACCAATACAAAAAGGATTCTGAGAAAATAGTCATAATTACACTGAAATTTTGAAAGCCTATGACTATGTTAAGAATGAACTAGAAGAAGAAAGACTTAAGTTTAAAGTCTGGACAGACTCTGGCAGAAAAGTTCAAGAAATTCTCAATAATCAAAATGTTTGTCAAACTGTTGGTCTAGGCTATGAAAATAGTCAAGGCAAAAGACCTATTGTTGAGAATGATAACAATGGAGAAGCTAGCCAAACTAATAAGACTAAAGACAAAAGCACATTTGTTCCTGTTAAGTTTGTGACTCCTAAAGAAAAGACTGAAACCACAAACTCATCTGTCAATAGTCCCCTTGTTGTTAACAAAAAGACAGATGAAACTGGAACAAATAACTCTAAGAAAAATATTAACATAGGGTACTTGTCTAAGTCTAAGTTAAAAGAAAGGCTAGAGAACTTATCAGAGTCTACCAAAACTAGGAGAAATAGGAATGGTAAAGAAGGCATTAATAAAGCAAATAATTATCAAAAGGATCCCAATGCTCCTAGAAAGAAGTGTTTTAGATGTGGCAACCACAACCATTTAGCTATAGATTGTAAAGCAAAAATTGAAAAAGAATCAGAGTTTAGTCTTCCACAGACTCTGAAAAGTCACTACATTCCACAAAAACCCTGTTATCACTGTGGTAGCATATTTCACTCTATTTATATGTGTAGAGACTATCATGAATTGTATTTCAATTTTTATGAGCTAAAATCATCTATTGACAAAAGCTGGTATGACACTGTTAAGACTCCACCAGAGTCAAAAGAAAAGGAGACAGGTAAATCAAAGGTGAAAATTGTTAAACCTGTTTCACCTAAAGTTAGAGGAAAAGGATCCAAAACTGTTTGGATCCCCAAAACAACTAACTAGTTGCTTTATGTATGCAAGGAACAAGGGTAAAGAATGTAACCCTAATCCTGGACAGTTGATGCTTAGGACACATGACTGGAAAGAAATCCCTGCTTATAGACTTTGTGGAAATGGTTGGCCTAGAAGTGTCCTTTGGAGATGGCAACAAAGGACAAACACTGGGATATGACAAGATTGTACTTGGGAATGTCATCATTGAACAAGTAGCTCTAGTTGATGGCTTAAGACACAATTTGATAAACATAATAAGTCAACTAGGAGATAAAGGTTACCATACTGGTTTTGACAACAAAGAGTGTCTTGTGACTCACAAAGAAATAGGTATTCTGGTTTTTAAAGGACACATACATGGTAACATTTATGAAGCCAGCTTGGAGGATTGCATACACAGTGAACTTACATGTCTATATAGCAAGGCCTCAATTGAAGAAAGCTGGAAATGGCACTAAAAACTTTCACATATCAACTTTAAAACACTAAACAAGTTGGTTAAACAGAATCTTGTAAGAGGATTACCACAGGTTGATTTTGTACAAGGACTCTGTGAAGCATGTCAACTTGGAAAGCAAAAGAAATCATCCTTCAAGAGCAAGACAATAAACACCATTTCTGAACCCTTTTATTTATTGCACTTTGATTTATTTGGTCCAGTAAATGTTATGTCTATTAATAAAAAGAAATATGCTCTTGTTATTGTAGATGATTTTACAAGATTCACATGGGTTTTCTTTCTACATTCAAAGGATGAAGCTCCACAACACATAAAAGACCATATCACTTTTCTGGAAAGAAATTCAAAGAAAACAGTTAGAGTTCTAAGGAGTGACAATGGTACTGAATTCAAGAATTCAATCATGGATGACTACTGTACATTAAAAGGAAATTCTCAACAATTTTATGCACTAGGAACTCCTCAACAAAATGGAGTTGTGGAGAGAAAGAATAGAACCCTCATAGAAGTTGCCAGAATAATATTGGCAGAGTCTAAGCTACCAATATATTTTTTGGCAGAGGCGGTCAATACAACATGTTTCACTCAAAACTGTACTTTAATAAATATGCATGGAAAGACTCCCTATGAAATGATAAAGGACAAGAAGCCAAGTGTGAAACATTTTCACATATTTGGATGCAAGTGTTATGTACTGAAAGTACATCCTGAAAATCTGAGCAAATTTGAAGCCAAAACAGATGAATCAATTTTTCTTGGATATGCATCAAACACAAAAGCATTCAGAGTGTTTAATCTCAGAACCAAAATTGTTATGGAATCTATTCATGTTGCATTTGATGATAAAAAGTTTACAGAATTGCAAGATGAGTCAGAGTCTACTACACTGGAATTTGAAAATATAAAAAGTTCTGAGATAAATGAAGAAGAAGAGGATGAAGACCCTCAAGTAACTCCTAATCCAACACATGAACCTGCACATTCTGAGGGGGAGCTAGGAAATACAACTCCAAATGATTCAGAGTCTAACAGGTCAGGGTCTACCCAGACAGAGTCTAGACAGACTGAGTCAAATTCCTCAGAATCTAACTCATCAGGGTCTGGATCAAGCAACTCTGAACCCTTGACAGAGTCAAGCAATTTAGGGGGAGCCTCTTCATTTGAATTTCACTTAAATACAGAACATGTAAATGACTTAGGGGGAGCTTCAAGTTCAAGAATCAATCTTCCACCAGCTAGAAAATGGACAAGAGGTCACACTCCTGACTTAATAATTGGTGACCCTGAGAGTGGTGTACAAACAAGAACAGCCACTCAAAATGAATGTCTTTATAGCTGTTTTCTCTCAAAGAATGAACCCAAGAAAATTGAGGAAGCCTTGCAAGACCCAGATTGGATAATTGCAATGCAAGAGGAATTGAATGAATTTGAGAGAAACAAAGTGTGGAAACTTGTACCAAGACCTAAAGATAGATCAGTTGTTGGTGCAAAATAGATGTACAGAAACAAACTTGATGAGAGTGGAACTGTAATAAGAAACAAAGCAAGGCTAGTTGCAAAAGGATACTCATAGGAGGAAGGAATCGATTATGATGAAACTTTTGCACCAATAGCAAGATTGGAAACCATAAGAATGTTTCTTGCCTTTGCAGCTCATTCAAAATTCAAGGTGTATCAGATGGATGTAAAAAGTGTTTTCATGAATGGAAAATTGGAAGAAGAAGTCTATGTGGAGCAACCACCAGGATTTGTTGATTCTAAATATCCTGATCATGTTTACAGATTAGATAAGGCACTTTATGGATTGAAGCAAGCACCTAGAGCATGGTATGAAATTCTTTCAAAATTTCTTCTTGAAAATGGATTCATAAGAGGTACCATCGACAAAACTCTCTTTATTAAAAAGTATAAAGGTGACATTTTGCTTGTCCAAATTTATGTTGATGATATTATATTTGGTTGTACTAATGACAAACTCTGTGAAAAGTTTAGTAAACTAATGCAGTCAAATTATGAAATGAGCATGATGGGAGAATTAAACTTCTTTTTGGGGCTTCAAGTCAAACAGAATGATGATGGAATTTTCATCAATCAAACAAAGTATGTAAAAGAACTACTGAAGAAGTTTGATATGCAAGATTCTACAACTGCTAAAACTCCCATGTCAACAGCCTCTAAGCCAGACTCTGACCCAAAGGGTAAGAAAGTTGACAACATGTGCCGCTGGGAGTTGCTGTGCTCAAATTTTGTGGATAAGAAATCAATTACTTGATTATGGACTAACATTCTCGAATATTTCTATGTATTGTGATAATACTAGTGCTATTAAAATTGCAGAGAATCCAGTCCAACATTCCAGAACAAAGCACATTGATGTCAGGTATCATTTTATTAGAGAACATGTTGAAAATGGTACTGTGACACTTCACTATGTTCCAACTGACAAACAGATTGCAGACATTTTGACAAAACCACTTGATGAGTCTACCTTTCTTAGACTGGTAGGTGAATTAGGTATGTTAAACATGTAATTGATTACAAATTACAAGCAACAAGGTATGTACTTTAATTATAATTCTGGTTGTAACACATTATAATTAATTATGTTTGCAAAATTTTTATTAGTACTTTATCTTGACAGAGTTTTATTTTTAGACTCTGACGAGTCTGTAGACTCTAACGAGTCTGTAGACTCTGAGAGTCTGTAGACTCTGAGATTCTGTAGACTCTAAAAAACAATTATCGTCTAGACTCCGAAACGGTTCAAGTTCGCACCTACAGACTCTGATTGTGTCTAGATTGTTCAAATGACTTGAAATAGGCGGTAACAGTTATTTTTGACTGGAGATAGACTGTAGACTCGTGTGTATTGTATGCATTCAAACAAAATAGAACATTTTCATACATTTTACTCACTTGTTTATTATAATTAATTTCTGAGGCAGACCCATTCACAGAGCATTTTACGAACCCTAGCAACTTTTTTCAAGCGTATTCATCACTTTCAATTAACAACAACTTCAATGGCTGCTATCTCAACTGTCATGAGGGGACCCAAGGCCATTGCTTTCACATTTGGGGATTTCGAGTTCATGACCACAAATCATGTTGCCGCCCTTGGAGAAAAGAAAGGGGTAGACGCTGACTACTACCCTGTGATGGATTTCTTGGAGTAATTCGAGCTTCACTACATTCTCAAGGCATCACCAGTCATTCACATGGATGCTGTGTCACAAGCCTGGAGCTCTGCAAAGGTAGTTGATCCTTCTCAGGATCAACCAGGTAAAATAATGTTTACCTTTGGTGATTTTACATTTGATGTTACTGCTGATGTTATTAATTATGTGTTTAAATTACCTGTTAAACAACCTTTTGATGAAACTGTTTCTGATGCTAAAATTAAAGATATGTTTAAATCACTAGGTTATTCTGGTAGTTTAGAAAAAATGAGTAAGTTAACTAGGCCTTATTTAAGAAAAGAATGGTCCTTTTTCTTTGATCAAATTGCTAAGTGTTTTACTAGTAAGTGTAGTGGATTTGATGCTATTACTGCTATTACTTATCAAATTGGTCACAGTCTCCTATTTGATAAAGTAATCAACATTGGTGATATGTTTCTCACTCAAATGGGAGCAAAATTAACTAATGTGCAAGAGGGGAGGAAAAAGGTCTACTACCATAGATTTCTTATGATTCTCCTCAACCACTTCTTTCCTGACCTGTCAACCAAGTTGGTAGATGATTGCTGTGTGCAGGCATACAAACAGCAAAGGAGGATATTCTCTGACATCAAGAGAATTGATGACAAAAAGAAGAGTCTACCTGCCATGCACTATCCACAGGTAATGCAGGTAAAACTCTCCATCTATAAACCATCTATCTATAATACTTCTTTTTTTGGTGGTGACATGGTGCAGGATCAAGTAATGGAGAGTCCCCCTGCACCTACCCAAGTCACCCAATCACCTTCAAAGAAACAATCTTCAAAACCAAAATCCAAAAAGAAACCAACCTCTGGTGTCTCTCAACAGGCACCGGATGTAAAGATGAGGAAATTGATTCAATCTAGGCTTATAGATGAGCATAGTGATGAGGAACTCAACCCTCTAGAGAAGCAAGTTATTGAAGGACTTTCTTTGTTAAAAGAAGGTCATGATACACTTGATTCTACCCTTCAAGCCAAGTCTGTAGTCCATGAAAAGGCTTCAGACTCTGACCAACCTAGGCATGCACCTCAGGATGTTCAAACTACATCTCTTGAGAAATCTTTTGCTCAAAGATACAGAAGGTTAAGGAAGGCTTATTCTGCACACACACACACAAGCCTACTACTATTACTAACCCTGTTTTGCAGGAAACAGATGCTCCCAAGGCTCCTGCAGGGCCAGACTCTGAAAGCAAGAAATTACCTGAACCAGAGTCTAATGTTGAGTCAGAGTCTAGACTGCCTTTAGACTCTGATCATGAGACATTTTGGGAAGGAATGTCGTTGGATGCAGCCTCAAGTTTAGTTGATGAGATCATTACTCCAAGTGATGAGGCACTGCTATTCTTATATCCTTTGGTGGAATCAGTTGAAGATCCAGAGCAACATCAGACTAAATCTCAAGTCTTGGATTTTCTTTCAACCTATGTAGCCCTAAGGAAGAGGATGGAACAGGAGCTACAAATGTCTGCATAGGATGTGGTCAATTCTCTATACAGCTACCTATTCAACTCTTCATTCCAAGAAAAAGAAGCTGGGCTCATAGACGGCAGGACAACTGAAGTTCTCAAAGCACTAGGTGTGCCAGACTCTGAACAAGAAATCACAAAGAAGCCTAAAAAGTTTAAGATCTACAAAAGGAGAGAATCAGAGTCTGTTGCTGAGTTGGAAAATGAGATTGAGCAACCAGTTTTTGACTATGAAGCAATTTGCGATCAAGGGATTACCTACAGGACAGCTATTGATTGGATTTCTACTATTCAGCCTCTTTCAAGAAAAGTGGTTGATTTTCTTGTCCAAAATATAGGTAAGGTGGCCAACAAATACATCTATCCGACCTATGAAAGTAGATTGGATCAACTCAAGGGCTCACATTATCACAAGATTGCAAGAGAACTGCAGGATTCCTTTCACTTGACTTTTTCCCAGGCCATCAATGCACTCCATGCCAGGATCTTTCTCAATGGACACTTGGATACATTAACTTTGGTAGAACCACAGGAGGTAGCAGGTGATGCAAGGCAGTTGGAGGTTGGGACTGAAGGAATTTATGCACCAGCGGAAGCATTGAATAACATTTATTTGCATATATTCCTATGTATACATACATATAGATACAAAAACTATTTTATAAATTGAAGAATACCTCGATTGCTTTCCGACAACAGCTAGAGAATATCTTGTTCTTCAATCCTTGCAATCACCCCTCAAGTGTGGAGTGCTCTAACGATATCCACCAAGAATCAAACTAAAAGATGAAGGAGGAGGCTAGAGAGGAAATTAGGGTTGCCTCCCTTTTAAAATATTTCTCACAAATATTAGGGTTCCAGTATTAGGGTTTATAATCCTATATTTATAGGCAAATATCTCAGCTGAGATATTTTCTATAAATATGTTATTATTAATTCCCTTTTTAATTAATTAATCTTATTAATTAATTAGTTAATGATTAAAACTATTTTAATCATTAATTCTTTTTTCTAAACTCTTTTAGAAAATTATTCTCTCTTCATATTTAATTACTTTAATTAAATATTCAATTAATAATATTAAGATCTTACCTTAAATAATTTATAATCAATTAAATCTCATTTAATTAATTTATAAAATTTGCTAAGTAATTATTTATTTCATAAATAAATAATGACTAGCTATTATTAATTATTCCTTCATCTATAATTTAATCTCTTTTATGGTGTGACTCTTCACATAGTTGACTAATAATTAGTAGATTGTGACTTAATCCATCAACTAGTGCTACAGGTTCAATGATGACATTCTCTTTTACAATTGAGCCATATCCCAAGGTATATCCTTTACTATCATCTCCAAAGGTAACTCCTGGACTAGCTTTCTCAATAAACATTATGAGCAGGGACATGTCTCCAGTCATATATCTAGAACACCCACTGTCTAGATACAAGAGATTCCTTCTTCTTCCCTGCACACATTTAAAAATAATCAAGTTTCTTTTGGTACCCAAGTTGCCTTGGATCCTCTTTTATTAGTTACAGCCTGTACCTTGGTTGCCAACTTTAATTCATTTGGTTTTGGTGGATTTAAGTCCACTTTAACTTTGGGAGTTAGTTTTTGAGGCATAGGCAGCTTGGAGCTCATGGTAGAGGTACCATGCTTAATTTCAGACGTTACAGTCTGATTAGCATGGTTATCATGAACTACAGACATATTCCATGGCATTCCAGGTATGTTCATATTAGCATATGCAAAGAATGGATTGAACATATATGACATTTGTGTATATGGCATGTGAACATTAGGTGCAACTACATTTGTGGTTATGGCATTCATGGGCATAGGATTGATAGGCATGGTATTTACAGGCATGGTATATGCAGTAGAATCATTTATAAATATTGAATTATTTTCTTTCTTGCAATGCATAGATAAATGATTTACACTACCACATTTCACACAGACCTTTCTCGGTGCATATAAGTCAGACATATAATTATTATACTTGTTAATACCTACCTTACCATTTCTATTGTTTTTTCTTTTCCTAGACTTAGATTAATTGATATTAATGGGTGATATCTTTTCTAATTTATCCTTAAGTTGCTTCATAGATAGACTACCTATATTTATCTTTTCAACCTTAGCCTCAAATCAATTTATGGTGCTACTTTCTTTTACAAAATGGATAGGTTTGCTAAGTTTCTTTTTAGTTATGTTGAACATTGATTGTTTATTGATCAATGGATGCCTATCAGTTGACTCAACATCAATCGATTGATAATCCCTATCGATTGATATGGGATTAGCAGTCGATTGATATTTATCCATTGATGAATCACATTCAATGACCATTTTGCCTACAGATTTAAGGAATTCTCCTAGAGTATCTACTCTTTGAACACCTCTAATCTATTTAGCAGTTTTAGCAGACCTATTCCATTTCTCAATAGTTTCAATTTCATCAGCTAATTGTTTATTCAACAATTCTTTTCTTTTCAACTGTTTACTAATTCATCCCTATCATCTTTACTTTCATGTTTAAATCTGTCCAAAAAAACAAACTCATTTTTAAGAAATTAATTTCTTTCAACTAAAGCATTAATGGTGTACTTTAACTTGGTGTTTTCTTTGTTTAGAGATTTAAGTGTGACATGCAAGTTGTACAATTTATTTGAAATTTCATTAATAGTACTATTGTTAGTAATTGTGCTCTAGAGACAATACTTTTTATATTTTAAGGAAAATATTTATTATTAAGGATTATGTTTTATTGATTATTATTTATTTATTATGTTTTATTTACTGCGTAATAAATTGAAAGCATAATAAATGTCCTTGAAATTTTGATACGTATTATATATCTTTAAGTATGTGACTTAAAAATGAGATTATATGAATAGTATCTTATTCCTAAAATTCCCTAGTCGAGTATTATTATTTAAGGACAATAATAATGCACAAAGACTAGTATGTTTCTTGACAGATGACCACATCTCATTGGTCATAGGTATGGGGATACTAAAGTCAAGAACATAAGTGCATGTATCAATGCATGGCACTGGAATGACCCGTCGTGAGATTCTACATGTTAAGTAAGTGTCATAAGTAATTCTCACTGTGATAATGGTGTAATGATCCTTAGACCTGAAATCATTATATTTCTATACGAGAATTAATATACTTTGATTACATTAAAAGTTACCTTTGACCGGGTGATGATAAAAGTGGACATTGGGTATATTATGAATCGTATGAGAAATATGAATGATCTAGATGGGATTTAATCCTCCTAATTTTAGGAGTGATATTATTGGCCTCTTGTTTGAGTGAGACTATGAAATGCACGGCCGTGCTCAAATGTTGATTTGATTTTAATAGTCTACTCATCGATCAAGAAAATAAAGATTAAATTATGAAGAGGATGACACGAGACATGCCTTGAGTTTAATCTATAATATCAAGATTAAAGGGATTATATTACATGGAACATTATTCACGAAAGGCTTAATCGAATCACCGATTTATTATTATTACTTGGGTAGCAATGATGTATTACTAGATGCCGCTCATTGTTTACAATTTTAATTAGATATTAAAATTGTTGCCAACGTAATAATAACCTACAGGGTCACACACAAAGAACGCTTGAAGGAGAAATAATTTAAATTATGAATTTAAATTAAATAAGTAATTTATTTTATTTATGATATTAATTAAGTATGACTTAATTAATTATATAAATAGAATAAATGAATTACTTAAACTAATTCCAAAATTAATAATTAATTAATTAAGTGAGACTTAATTAAATAATTTAGAATTTTGGATTAGTATTAATTATAATTGGATTATAATTAGAAAACTTATTCCTCTCTCTATATAATCTCTTTATGGGCTGATTTAATAAGAGAGAGATTTTACAAAAACCCTAGCCGCTCTGAGAGAGGAGGAAGATAGAGAGAGAAGAAGTTTTCGGGTGCTAGTACACATCAATCCTTCATGAAAAGTGTTCGTGTGGATACCGTAGAGCGTAGATCGCGAAAGCGGGATACGTGGTGATTAAACAAGCTTTGGACCTCCATTAATCTTCCATTAATGAACTGTTAAAGCTTCTAAAGGTATTTATTCTTTATCTCCGAATTAAATCTTTTGTTTTCGCATGGATCCTGCGGAGGGTTTCGCTATTTTGATTTATTTTTCACGTTTATTCCGCTGCGTTTGTGTCACGAAACCCTACAATGGCATCAGAGCTACTTGCGAAACGTTTTAATTCGGTTATGTGCTTAACAGTTTTTGATATATAAGCATGTATGCGATCTATCATGATTTTATATTGATACAATATGTATATGTTTATATATATTATGAATATATGATATTCATATGATGTATAATCATGTGATGATTATGTGTGTTGATGTATGTATATGATACATGTTTGTTCTTATTATGGGAATCGTATTCGATACGAATTCTGAAACGGCTGCCGTTGATTTTCTGAAATCTGTGTCCGTTGTCCGATTTTCGCAAACGATATGTGTTTTCTGACTGGAATCGGGTCACTGAGCAATACTGACATAGTCAGCTCTGCGTCTGTAAGCCATTAGATGTCGTTACAGCCTCCAAAACGGTGATTTATGATTTTCTGAAAATTATTTGATTTTCTAAAATTTTGAGTATATGTATGTATATATTATGAATATATGATATTCATGTAATGTAAAATCATATGATGATTGTATGTATCTCTGTATATGTATATATGATATATGCTTGTTTTTGTTATGAGAATTGTATATGATACGATTTCTGAAACACCGTCAGATTTGGAGAAATCTGATTGCTGTATCCGATTTTCGTAAACGATATGTGTTTTCTGACTGGAATCGGGCCAATGAACAAAACTGATAGCTATGCTATCACCGACGGGTCTGTAAGGCGTTTGACGTCGTTAAGGGCCTCGAAATAGCGATTTATTGTCTTCAGAAATCTGTTTTTAATTTTCTGAAATTTCGAAATTTGTTATATATGATTATATGATATGATTATATAATATGAGATATATTATATGTGTTATATGATAGCATGGTGGATGGTTATGGCCTAAAGACCCATAGGATAGTGGTTTTGATTTATGGTTTTGGTTTCTAAATACGACTTGCATGTCGTTTATTCATTGTAATTTAATTATCTCGAATGTAACTCGAGTTCTTCTTGTAATTTCATTAGAATAGTTTTATTTTTATTATTCAATGTAATTATCTATGAAGACTTGCAAGCAAGGAGGCGATCCAAAAAGGGATGATGGAGCAATGAAGAAAGAAGACATGTAATAGATAGTATTTTTAAAACCACCATAGACTGACCATGATATTTCCATTAGCTTGGAAATATCATATAGGATGGGGCCATAACCAAACACGTTTAATTTACGCACATTACATATATGTATATGATTGCATGTATTGGTATGTATGCGTAGATATAACTGAAATGCATGCTTAATATTGATTAATCATGTATGTATTAGATACGACACCCATGCCATGTTTGCTTAAACAAGATAAAATCTGTAACGATTCAAGATTTTAAAATTAACAAACGATCATGAGATTCTTGTGTTTATGAAATATGGATTTTTAAAACACGGAATTAAATATGGATTTTTGATATCTATAATTGGGATTTTCTGACAAAAGCGGATATGCGTATTCGTAAGGCTGATGGGTTTTAAGTGTGACCATTGGTATCCTCCATCTACCTGGGAAATGAATAATTTAAGATGTCGATTTGAAATATTTGGTTCAAGGAAAAATTGAGGATCTCTTTATGATGTGATCATGATTGTTATAAATTTTCTAAAACCCCTTAACAAAATATTAAGTTTTACTCGGATGCTTTCCAATGAATGAACACTCATCGAATCCTAGATCGATAAGGGGAAGGACTGTCAGTGGCAGGGGACTCCTATCTATCGTGGTGAGATGCGACGAATATAAACGGTTATATTCGGCCGTTGTATCATTGGGTCTAACTTAACTGAGTCGTCATAATAAGTGAAAATAAACGGTTATATTCAACTATTATGAACTTAGAAGCATAGAGTTTGGTTAAAAGTCTATTGGATAGATAAGATCAATCGTTGTTCACCAAACTATCCAAGAATTATATATGATATAATTGACAACTGTTGTCTACCTAAATAATCATTTTCTAAGGACTTCCAGTGGTTGACTTAGGACATGACGAAATATGGATCTTGGCTCACTAGAAAGAATTATGGGATATACTTTCCAAATTAATAGTAAGGGCTATTAGTTTGATAAAAATAGTGGGAGGTATATGATGATATACCATAATCACTTAAACATAATTAATATTAAATTTGTAACCTAGTTTATTTTATGCACTTTAATATTGTAGATATCAAATGATAAACACAAACAACTTCTCTATGCGATCAGTTCTTGAGAAGGACAAGTTGACGAGAATATATTTCCTTGACTGACATAGGAGCTTGAGGATCGTCCTCGGGCACCACGATATTAGTCAAATCTCTTCTCCTACTCTTAAAGTTGAGAATGTAACATGTGCAAATCATAGTGCTTATTGGAAGCAAATTGATGTTGCGACTGATGTTTCATGTCTCATGCTCGCAAATATATGTGCTGAGCTTAAGAAGCAATACGAGCATATAGATGCTTATGAGACGATTGAGCACAAGATATATTTGAAAGGGCACTATACACGTACAAGTAGGGAGAGTGAGACCCGGTTACACCACATGTTCTAAAGATTATAGGGTATAATGAGTACATTTGATATTTTGGGTTTCTAGATTGGTCTAGAGACAGTTAGATTTGATCTTACAATCTTTGGACAAATCTTATTTTGTTATGAACAATAAAGTGAATAAGATTGGTAAAACACCCATTGAGTTGCTAAGCATGTTGAGAACTGCTGAAAGCAATATGATAAATGCATGAACTACTACTATATTGATGGTAAACATAGGGAATGCAAAAGAGAAAGGAAAATGGAAAGGCAAGGAGAAGATTTGATCTAGTTCCGTTGTCAAACCAAAGTCCAATCCCTAAAGCAGACTCTAAAGTCTGAATGAGGTGTTGATAAAGAAGACGATTGTCACTTCTGTGGAAAGTTGGGAGACTGGAAATTAAACTGTCATGCTTAATTGGAAGATCGGAAGATGATGATCAATACGGGTCAAGCTTAAGGTATCGGGTTGGAATTGGAGTAAAGATAGTTGCTCTGGTTCGAGGAACTCGTTACTTAATTTTTGGCCTATAAGGAAAATTTAGAACTTAATAATTGTTATAGCGTGCTTGCAATTGGCAGAGACATTATTTCAGTTTCTTGTTTGGACAAGAAAGGCTTTTTCATTTTATAACAATAGTTGTTTATTCTATTTTGATGATGAGCCTTATAATGTTGCACATCTAATTAACAATTTATATGTTCTAAAGTGACTCAAATCAAATATTACATTTGGCACTGTCGTTGAGGCCATATTAATGAGAAACGCATTTCCAGAATACATAAGGATGCATTCATGGATAAGTTTGATTATGAATCATACCAAAGGATACGAATCTTGGTTTATTTGGTAAAATGACTAAAGCTCCTTTTACCGGACATGGTGAAGGGATCATTGAATGGGTATGACTTATACATAGTGATGTATGTGGTCATATGTGTACGATGACAAAAGGTAGATTTTATTAACTTCATAAAATTTACTAATTATTTTAGTAGATACGGATATATGTATCTTTTGAAGAACTAATCCGAATCATTTGAAAAGTTCAAAGACTATAAAGATGAAGTAGAAAATATCAAAGAAAAGTTTTTTTTGATAGGAGAGATCACACCTTGTTGGACATGGTGCGATCAATGTTGAGTCAATGAATCTTCCAATTAGTTTCTGGGGTTGCACCCTGGAAACGGCTCCACATACACTTAACTGTGTTCCTACTAAATTGGTTCAAAAGACTCCTTATGAGATATGGACTGAGCAACGTCACAGCATGTCATTTATAAAATTTTGGGGATGTGAAGCGTTTGTGAAACGTTTAATCTCTGACAAGCTAGGACCAAAATCAGACAAATGTAATTTTGTGGAATACCCAACTGAAACAAGGGGTTATTCTTTCTATAATCCTTCCGAGAACAAAGTGTTTGTTGCTCGAACTGCTGAGAGACAGTGGGAGGATAATAGATCTCAGTGAAGTTTGAGACCCACATGATAATGTTGAACCAGTGGAGGAACCTGAGTAGAATGTACAAGAAAAATAATATTGCTCAAGAAACACAGGTGTTCGTAGGTTTAGTAGGATTCGCCATGAGCCCGAGAGATAATATGGATTTCTCTTGACTCAAGATGGTGATGTGATGCTTGTGGATGAAGATGAGCCTCTCACCTACCTAGATACTATAAACACTCCAGATTCTAAGAGATGGCTGGATGCCATTAAATCTGAGATGGAATCCATGTATACTAATCAAGTATGGACTTTGGTTGATCCACCTGAAGGGGTAAAACCTATAGGGTGCAAGTGGGTTTTCAAGAAGAAGACCGACATGGATGCTAATGTACAGACCTATAAGGCACGATTGGTGGCAAAAGGTTTCAAGAAAATTCATGGTATTGACTATGATGAGACCTTTTCACCAGTTGTTATGGTCATGTCCATCAGGATTTTGCTTGCTGATAGCTGCTTACTATGACTATGAAATCTGGCAAATGGATGTCAAAACCGCTTTCTTAAATGAGAGCCTTGAAGAAGATATGGATGTGTACATGACACACCCTAAGGGTTTTGTTGATCTAAAGGATGCTGGAAATGTATGTAAGTTGCGTCGATCCATTTATGGATTAAAGCAGGCCTCGAGGAGATGGAACATTTGTTTTCATGAAACAGTCAAAAAGAGTTTGACTTTATTCAGAATGAAGATGAAACTTGTGTTTACAAGAAGTTTAGTGGGAGCCATGTGGCATTCCTAGTATTATATGTTGATGATATATTACTAATAGGGAATGACCTTCCGTCTCTACAGACTGTGAAGACTTGGTTGAGAAATAATTTCTCAATGAAAGACTTAGGCGATGTGACATATATATTAGGGATCGAAATCTATAGAGATAGATCAAGGTGATTGATCGGCCTAATTTAGAGTACATACATTGACAAAGTTTTGCATCAATTTCAAATGCAAAGAGACTAAAATGGATATGTCCCAATGTCTCATGGGATAGTGATCTCAAAATAAAATTTGTCCTAAATCATTGGATGATAGGGACTGCATGAGTAAAATTCCATATGCGTCAGCAATTGGTTTTATAATGTATGCAATGATATGTACTTGTCCTGATGTCTCGTATGCTTTAACCATGATGAGTAGATACCGATCTAATCCAGGTGAAGGTCACTGGACGACAGTCAAGAATATTCTTAAGTACTTAAAGAGGACTAAAGATTCATTCTTGTTATATGGAGGAGATGTGAAGCTAGTTGTAAGAGGTTTCAGTGATACTGGTTTCTAGACAGATAACGATAATTTAATGTTTCTGTCTGGCTTTGTGTTTTATTGAGATGTTGCATGCTGGAATGGTTCACAGCAGAGACAATAGTTGATTCTACAATAGAGCCTGAGTATATTGATGCTTGCGAAGCAGCCAAGGAGGCTGTTTGGGCATGTACTTAGGAGATATCACCTAATTAATGAGATTAATGATCAAGGAGATATACATATATGTAAAGTGCATACTAATAATAATATTGCAGACCCACTGACTAAGGCTTTGTCGCAGCAGAAGCATGAAAGTCACACTAGTTTCATGAGTATTGGATACTTGGGTAATTGGCTCTAGTGCAAGTGGGAGATTGTTAGTAATTGTGCTCTAGAGACAATACTTTTTATATTTTAAGGAAAATATTTATTATTAAGGATTATGTTTTATTGATTATTATTTATTTATTATGTTTTATTTACTGCGTAATAAATTGAAAGCATAATAAATGTCCTTGGAATTTTGATACGTATTATATATCTTTAAGTATGTGACTTAAAAATGAGATTATATGAATAGTATCTTATTCCTAAAATTCCCTAGTCGAGTATTATTATTTAAGGACAATAATAATGCACAAAGACTAGTATGTTTCTTGACAGATGACCACATCTCATTGGTCATAGGTATGGGGATACTAAAGTCAAGAACATAAGTGCATGTATCAATGCATGGCACTGGAATGACCCGTCGTGAGATTCTACATGTTAAGTAAGTGTCATAAGTAATTCTCACTGTGATAATGGTGTAATGATCCTTAGACCTGAAATCATTATATTTCTATACGAGAATTAATATACTTTGATTACATTAAAAGTTACCTTTGACCGGGTGATGATAAAAGTGGACATTGGGTATATTATGAATCGTATTAGAAATATGAATGATCTAGATGGGATTTAATCCTCCTAATTTTAGGAGTGATATTATTGGCCTCTTGTTTGAGTGAGACTATGAAATGCACGGCCGTGCTCAAATGTTGATTTGATTTTAATAGTCTACTCATCGATCAAGAAAATAAAGATTAAATTATGAAGAGGATGACACGAGACATGCCTTGAGTTTAATCTATAATATCAAGATTAAAGGGATTATATTACATGGAACATTATTCACGAAAGGCTTAATCGAATCACCGATTTATTATTATTACTTGGGTAGCAATGATGTATTACTAGATGCCGCTCATTGTTTACAATTTTAATTAGATATTAAAATTGTTGCCAACGTAATAATAACCTACAGGGTCACACACAAAGAACGCTTGAAGGAGAAATAATTTAAATTATGAATTTAAATTAAATAAGTAATTTATTTTATTTATGATATTAATTAAGTATGACTTAATTAATTATATAAATAGAATAAATGAATTACTTAAACTAATTCCAAAATTAATAATTAATTAATTAAGTGAGACTTAATTAAATAATTTAGAATTTTGGATTAGTATTAATTATAATTGGATTATAATTAGAAAACTTATTCCTCTCTCTATATAATCTCTTTATGGGCTGATTTAATAAGAGAGAGATTTTACAAAAACCCTAGCCGCTCTGAGAGAGGAGGAAGATAGAGAGAGAAGAAGTTTTCGGGTGCTAGTACACATCAATCCTTCATGAAAAGTGTTCGTGTGGATACCGTAGAGCGTAGATCGCAAGAGCGGGATACGTGGTGATTAAACAAGCTTTGGACCTCCATTAATCTTCCATTAATGAACTGTTAAAGCTTCTAAAGGTATTTATTCTTTATCTCCGAATTAAATCTTTTGTTTTCGCATGGATCCTGCGGAGGGTTTCGCTATTTTGATTTATTTTTCACGTTTATTCCGCTGCGTTTGTGTCACGAAACCCTACAACTATTACATTCATCTTTTGAAAGTTCAGAAAAGTTTCTAGCTAGTACCTGATTTGATGATAAACTAGTTTCTTCATCCTCATGGCTATTCATCAATGCTAGGTTGATGAACTCTTCACCAGAATCACTATCCTCAGCAGCCCAGTCTTTCTCTTTTATCACAAAAGCCTTTTCTTTTTGTTTGAGAAGGTCAAATTATTTCTTTTTGCAGCCAACACCTTCATAAGACTTTGCCTTCTTCTTTGTCTTTGGCTTTCTGCATTCATTAGAGAAATTATGGCGCCCTCCAGACCCAGGGTCTAGATCGGGGAGTCACTAACACTCTATATGCATGCATCCTATATAAATATAAACAAAGCATATATATATATATATACACACATGACCCCGACTACTACCCTGGACCTTTAACAAGTAATGGTATGGAACAAACACAACTTTACATTCATTAAGTTTACATTACCAAAATAAATATCATTACAACTCTGAATCATCTCACAAAAGTCTATCAACATCTATACATTATAAGACTTATAACAAAGTTCTTTCCTTCTAACTCAGCTGTGATCCTACCTGGCCAACCTAGCATAATTTATATATGAGGTGTTTTTCCTTGTAATTTTCCTAAATCGAACTATGCTTCTCAAAAGCTGTAGAGGTTAGAAAATAAAGAATGAACTACAAAGGCTCCGCAAGTAACCATGCATAAGGTTATGAACAGTTCTACAGCAAAATAAGTAATTTGGAAATCATTTCTCAAAACCATAACAGTTCTCAAGAGACAGAGGTAAATTTTTATTCCAAGTTAAATTTATATTCAAATTTCTTTTGCAGTAAAGTAAGCAGGAATCAAGTAAAGAATCAGAATCATGTCATAGGCACAAGTTTTAAAACAATTATAAGGGATAACAAGAGGATCTAAAATAAGTTAAAAAAGTATTTGATTTAAAACAGTAATTAGGGAGAAGCAATGGGGTACTAATCATGGTTAAGGTTAACAGTTCAGGGTTAACAACATAAGAATTTTCAAACAAGTTCATAAGGTGATAGTTAACAAGGGCTCAACAGTTCAGGGATTGAAAAGTATAAGGTACATTCAAGGTTTATATGGGATTGCAGTTTAAGTTTATCATTTAGAATAAAACATGTTGTAGATAATAAAACAGTTATAGGATGTAAAGCTTATGTAAAAGTGTAAAACAGTTCATATCTTTAAAAGAGAATACAGGCAAGAGTTACTTGCCTCGAAGTTGCTTCGGCTGCTGAACAGGTGGATCCTACTAACACTGTCACTGGCTTTCTAATTTCGCCTTTCCTTTATCTCTCACTTCTACTTCCTTTGAATCTATACATATATAATACTATTTCAGTATCTCATAAATACTCGAAGTTATCTTTAACGTCAAACTCAATCTACCCTTTCGTGAGTGAAATCCCATGACATGTATATTAATAAGGTATATTACATAACAAGTATACATCAATAAGTGTATGACACATAGACAATCCCCTTAACGTATATTACTAACACCATTCCTAACTGGTAGCATTGCCTATACAGGGACGATGTGCCAATAATGTCTTAAAAGAATCGTTTGTTTTAGAAAATTTTGGCAGCATCTCCTCTATAAATAGGGCTACCCGTCGGAATACAACTGACACAATCCAATACTAGTCCAAACAAGCATATATGTATACCACCAATTATTTTGTATCTCAAATTACTAATCATATATCATACAAAACAATAGTTGTTCACAACTTAACATTCAAAACCCCTAATGCCAATAAACTATATAATTCGAAAAATTTCAATAACCAAGCAATTTAATTTCCAAACTCCGTCTATTACTAGAATATCTATAATTATCTAACAAGTTATAATGAACTCAAATCATAATTCAGATATTCATTTAATTACCTCAAATTCGAATAGGACTATTCATATAATTCGAAAATTCTCAACTACTAACACGCAATTTAACATGTCATCATCAAAATGCAAAGCAACTAGTTAAATTCGATACTCATCTAATACATATCACAACCTAACCAAGTCGATTATTACTAATTCAAAAACAACCGAAGCTAATCATGGATTATAAATCGGAAAATATCATAAAAGTTGACATGCAAGCTCTATCAAAGACCATACAAGCAACTAGATTATGTTACCAACAATAGTAACCCATTACGAGCATAAACCCATCACCAGCTCGTCGGAGTCATCGCCGGTGACGGCTGAGGTACACGGTGGGAGCCCTTTACGGGTCTTTCACCACCAAAACTCAGCCCCCATCCTCCATTTCATACTATCATCATTAAAATCGACTTGCTTCCACAAAAAATCACACTCCTGACCCTTGCATGCAACACTAGTCCAATATATACATATGGATCGCAGCTATACATACATATACTTTGCACAAAATAAAACAAATAAGCATAATCAAGACTCGTAGTAATCGGGTAATCGAAAATCATGAAAAAAATAAGTCGATTAACACACACACTTTGCAAAGTAACTAGAGAGAGAAAAGAGCGACCTGGAGAATTCTGGTGCAGAGCAAGTGAGGGAAGAAGAGAGTGTTGATGGGTTTTATAAAAGGCAGGGGTAAAATTGTAATTTCATAATATTGAGTTTTGATAATTAAATTATTTGCAATTTGATTTTTAATGGTAAAATAGTGGAAAATAATATTTATAATTTTAAAATAAAGAACATGAATTTAGAAGCTCACTCATATTTTGAAAATAGTTTTCTGATGCACAGATAATTAAATATAAAATCGTTGAAGATAAATAACTTTAAATAGAAATAAGAGTAGGAAAATATTTAAAAAATACTTTGGGGTTCGAATAAAATAAAATTTTATTTTTACAAAGTCTCTTAATATTCAGGAAACATTTTGGGAAAGATTTCATGATTTTTGGACATTCCAATAATTAAATATGGAATTTAGATGATAAACATTTCGAGGATAAAATAGGACTGAGAAAATTATTTAAAAATACTGGAACTGAAATTAATTACACCTCTATTTTTGGAAAGTCTCTAAAATTACATAGAAGCTACATATAAAATTTCATAATTATTGGTCACACCAGTAATTTTATAAAAATCAAACAGTTCCTCAGTAAGCATTTAAAAGTCATAAATCACTTTAATAATTCACATAAACATGTTCTAGTCAACATGTAGTCAAACGGGCATACAATATGACCAGACATCATACCTTACATATTTGATAAATAAAATAATATATACCATATTATTTTAATATATAATTAACACAGTCGTTACAGAAATGACCAACCAATCCATAGTTATAGCATTTGAATTTTGATCTATTAACGAAGTTTTTACTTTGGTCATCTCTTCTAAACTAGGATCCAGGCCTTTGTGCATTTGGATTCCTTTTGAATTTCTACTTTGAAAACTTCCTTGGCAGAAATGTAAGCTGTTCATCAATTTCATCAAAATCATCTTAAGAGCATACTTCACTCTCATCAACTTGGTCTTTCTTTTGGCATTGGATTCAACGAAAGAATTATTAGCCACCATGTTAACACTATCCACACAACCACCTTCACTATCAGTCTTCTTGTCTTCATTTCCCTTGACCATCAAAGCCACAACCTTGTCTTTTCTTTGAATCTTCTCAATCTCTTCATCCTATTGGATTTCCAACTCATATGTCTTAAGAATACTATAGAGTTTCTCAAGAGTATTGTCCTTAAAGTTCTAAGATTGTCTAATGAAAACAATCATCACTTTCCATTCTTTTAGAAAAGATCTAAGAAATTTCATATTTGTGTCTTTAGTTGTATAAACTCTACCATATATTTTTAATCCATTCAACAACTTTTAGAATCTACTATAGGTATCATTGATGGATTCTCCACTCTTAAAGGAAAAAGCTTCATACTTTTGAATTAAGAGTTACATCTTATTTTTCCTAACTTGCTCAGTTCCTTCACAGAGGGTTTGAAGAGTGTCTCAAACCTCTTTTGATGTAGTGCAGTTGATTACATTATCAAACATGTCCTTGTCTAGACCAGTCAACAGAATATTCATGGCTTTTTTATCCTTTAACACTTCTTTCTCATTTTCTTCTGTGAAATCTGTGGCAACTTTTGGTATAAGCTTGTCAAAACAAGAGTTCCATCAGTGCTTATAATTGTGACTAGTTTCATGGGAAAATGAGGTCCTTTCTCTATGCAGTTGACATAGAAAGTATCTAGTGAAAGCAGATGCAAGTGCATTTTTATTTTCCAATGAAAGTAGTCTTCCTTTTCCAACACATGAATCTTTGTGGCCCATATTGAGTTGTTCTTGATCATTAAACTTTCTTTATATTGAAACTTGGCTTTGTTACCAATTGTTTGTTAGAAAGTCCCTCAAAACAATGTCAATATTTGTAAAGGGGGGGTTGAATACAAATATTAAAAAAAATTACTTCACTTTAAAATTTTATATTTATTCTTGGGTATATTTTTGTTTGAGAAGTATTGTGTATGAAACTTGATATAGAAATTGAAACATGAAAATAAAACTTGAACAATAAATTAAAAAATTACTAGTGGGTTGTTTAATCCACAAATGAATTGATTTGTTCAATAATCTAAGTTCAAAGACCTCGCTGCTTTTTACAAAGATAGAACTAAATCAACTGATCTTTACAAGTGTTAAAGAGCCAGAGCAGTTGATTTTAAAAATGTATTCTATCTTGGTTAGTTCTATCTATGCTATTACTCTTTTTTATATATCACAAGAGTATTTTACAACTTCGAGAATAGTATAAGACAACAATATCTATTCTAGAAATATTGTTTCAACTATCTTTCCAGTTTTTCTGAACTATTTTGAGTAAGTTCTCCATCCTAAGAAAGACAGCTTCAATTGAGTCTTCACAGTCAGAGTTGATTGTCTTCCATAGTTGTACTCTAGTACGTAAGATTCCTGACATTTTATCCTTTATTGATTTCCCTATCAATTGATAATTTATTGTTAAGTATATCAATGGATCTCTCCTTGCATTCTTCAATAGATGTCTTCCTTCGATTGATCTTGTTATCCATCGATTGATAATAGCAGTTGAGTTATCGATTGATAAATTTTATCAATCGATATATCAATCGATGGGTCTTCACATTTTTCAATCGATATATCAATCGATGGGTCTTCACATCAGTTCATGGTCTTCAATCCTTGACTTTGATTTGATAGTCAAATAGTTGATTCCTCATCAATAAAATTTGTGCACAGCAACTTCCATCTATAATGTATTCATCTTCTGCAGTAGATGTAGACACTGAATTTTTTTTCTTGCTAAACCATGATACAAGCTTGTTTCCTAGAAATTAACAGGTGCCTGTAGTACTTTTTTGTCAATTCTGCAACCTGCATAGTCTGCATCTGAATAACCAATTAGATCAAATCCAGAATCTCTAAGGTACCGAATTCCAAGATTTAGAATTCCTTTGAGATATCTGAATATTCTTTTTATTGCAATCAAATGAGATTATTTAGGATCAGCCTGAAACCTAGCACAAAGACATGTAGAAAACATTATGTCTGGTCTATTTGCAATTAAATAAAGTAATGAGCCAACCATGCCTTTATAACTTGAAATGTCTATTTTAGCTTCCTTAGTATTCATTTCAAGTTTAGTTGCAGTGGCCATGGGAGTTTTTGTAGAAGAACATTCATTTAAATCAAATCTCTTTAATAAATCTGTAATATATGTGGTTTGATTTATGAAAATACCCTCTTTGACTTGTTTGACTTGCAAACCAAGAAAATAGGTAAGTTCTCCCATCATGCTCATTTCATATTTAGTCTGCATCAACTTAGCAAACTTTTGACAAAGTTTTTCATTAGTTGAGCCAAAAATAATGTCATCTACATAGATTTGAACAAGAATCATAGAGCCACTAACATTTCTATGAAAAAGAGTTTTATCAATAGTACCTCTTGTGAAGTTATTATCAATTAAGAATTTAAACAAAGTGTCATACCAGGCTCTAGCTGCTTGTTTCAATCCATAAAGTGCTTTGAGAAGATAGTATATAAATCCAGGATGAACAGGATCAATGAAACAGGTGGTTGTTCTACATATACTTCTTCTTTTAGTTCTTCATTGAGAAAAGCACTTTTCACATTCATCTGATACACCTTGAAATTTGCATGAGCAGCATAAGCTAGAAAGATTCTGATTTCTTCTAACCTTGTAACAGGTGCAAATGTTTCATCAAAATATATGCCTTCTTATAAATAGCCTTTTGCCACTAATCTTGCTTTATTCCTTGTCACTGTACCAGATTCATCCATTTTGTTTCTGAACACCCATTTTATACCAATAACAGACTTGTTCTTTGGTTTGAGCACCATCTTCCACACCTTGTTTCTTTCAAACTGATTTAACTCTTCTTGCATAGCAATTATCCAATCAGGATCATTCAAGGCTTCTTCAATCCTTTTTTGTTCTTCTTAAGACAGGAAGCTACTATACAAGTATTCATTTTGAGTTTCACTTCTAGTTTTGAAACCATCATTTGCATTTCTAATAATCAATTCAAAGGGATGACTTTTTATCCATTTCCTTTGTGATGGTAAATTTGTCCTTGATGATGATGCTCATGATCATTGGAATCATTATGATCATTGTGATGTGATTGATCATTTGAGAACCCTCCCCCTAAGATAGACACTCTTCCTGAAGACTGTTGAGTAGAGTTGTTATCCATCGAATGATTATCAATTGATGTATTAGCAGTCGATTGATGATTGCCAACTGATAAGTTATCTATTGATGCATTGACATCAATTGATGGGAAGATTCTAGGTACTTGATTTCTTGAAATTTCCACATTATTATCATTATCTTCACTATTGCTTATAGATTCATTTTTAAAGTGCAATAGTTCATGAAATCATTCATCAAACAACCCTTGAATCTTCTTGTCATCAAAGACTACATGCATAGATTCCATAACAATGTGCAATCTTAGATTGTAGACTCTGTATGCTTTGGTTGTTATTCCATATCCAACAAATATAGCTTCATCAGCCTTGGCTTCAAATTTTCCTAGATTTTCACCTTGATTTCTTAGTACAAAGCATTTGCAGCCAAAGACATGAAGAAAATTAATTGTTGGCTTCTTGTCTTTCTTCATCAACTGATATGGAGTTTTGCCTTGAAGTTGATTGACCATGGAAATATTTTGAATGTAGCAAGCAGTATTAATTGCTTCTGCCCAGAAATATGTAGAAAGTTTTGCTTCTTCTAACATAGTTTAAGCAACTTCAATCAAGGTCCTATTTTTCCTTTCAACTACTCCATTATGTTGTGGAGTTCTTGGTGCAAAGAAATGATGAGTGATACCTTTTTTCTTCACAGAATTCTTTCATTTTTGTATTCTTGAATTTAGTACCATTATCACTTCTGATTTTCTTGACCTTCCATTCAGTGTCATTGTCAACATTCTTTACATGATTGATAATGAATTTGCTTGCCTTATCCTTAGAGTGTAAGAAATATACCCATGTATATCTTGTGAAGTCATCTATAATGACTAATGCATATTTCTTTTTGGCAATAGACGTGATGTTGACTAGACCAAATAAATCCATGTGTATTAATTCCAAAGGCTTATCAATTGATGATTCAGACTTTGACTTGAATTATGCTTTTCTTTGTTTTCAGCATCACAAACCCCATCCTTGGTGAATTTCATCTGTGGAATGCCTCTAACCAGATTCTTTCTAACCAATTAATTCATGACTTTGAAATTCAAATGGGCTAACTTTTTGTGCCAAATCCAACTTTCATCTGTATTGGCTTTTCTAAGTAGGCATGTCATTGAGTTTGCTTGTACAGAGTTGAAATCAGCCACATAGATATTTCCTTTTCTTTCACCAGTTAAGAAAATTTCACCAAATTCTTTATTAGCTATGATGCATGACCTGTTGAAAACCATACACCATTTCCATTATCACACAGTTGACTAATACTGAGCAAATTGTGCTTCAATCCATCAATTAGTGCTACAGGTTCAATGATAACATTTTCTTTTGCAATTGAGCCATATCCCAGAGTAAAACCTTTGTTGTTATCTCCAAAAATAACTCCTGGGCCAGCCTTTTCCACAAACTTTGTGAGCAGAGACAAATCTCCAGTCATGTGCCTAGAACATCCACTATCCAGATACCAGAGATTTCTTCTCCTGTTTCCCTGCACACATTTAAAACATTCAAGTTACTTTTGGTACCCAAGTTACCTTGGGTCCTCTTTTATTAGTTACAGCCTGAGCCTTGGTTACCAACTTTGATTCCTTTTGTTTTGGTGGGTTTAGATCCACTTTAATTTTGGGAGTTGACTTTTAGGGCTTAGACACCTTGGAACTCATGGTAGAATTTCCATGCATTTCATTATCTAAGTTAGGCATGTTCCATGACATTCCAGGCATGCTCATATTTGTATATGCAAAGAAAGGATTATATATGTATGGAACTTGTGCATAAGGCATATGGACATTTGGTGCAACTAAATTAGAAGACATGGCATTCATGAGCATAGGATTGGTAAACATGGCATTTGCAAACAAGGCATGTACATTTAAATTATTTGAATATATAGAGTTCTTTTCTTTCTTGTGTTGCATAGACAAATGATTTGCATTACCACATTTAGCACACACCTTTCTAGGTGCATACATATCAGGAGTATAATTGTTGTTCTTGTTTATGCCTACTTTTTCATTCCTATTCTTTTTCTTTTTCTCAGACATAGGTTGGTTAATTTTCTCAGGTGCTATCTCTTCTAATTTTAATTTTAATTATTTCTTGGATAAACTACCTATGTTGATTTTCTCAACCTCAGCCTCAACTTGATTTTTGGTTTCCTTAACAAATTTGATAGGAGTGCTAAATTTGTTCTTCTTATTAGTTATTGATGATTTACTTGTCGATGGATGCTTATCGATTGATTCAGCATTAATCGATTAATAATCATTATCAGTTGATGAAGGATTAGCAGTCGATTGATCTTTATCCATTGAAGTATCAACCAATGGCTTGCCTATTGATTTGGGGGGTTCTCCTAGAGTATCTACAACCTGAACATCAATGATTTGTTTGGAAGTTTTAGCAGACCTATTCCATCTTTTAATGGTTTCAATTTCTTCAGCTAATTGTTCTTTCAACAATTCTTCTCTTCTCAAACTGTTTACTAGTTCATCTCTAACATCCTTACTTTCCTGCTTGAATCTTTCTAAACACATAAGTTCATTTTCAAGAAAAATATTCCTCTCAGTTAAAGCATCAATGGTGTTTCTCAACTTGAGGTTTTCTTTGTTTAGAGATTTTAAAGTGACATACAAATTATACAATTCATTAGACATTTCATTAATGGTACTATTGCATTCATCTTTTGTAAGTTCAGAAAAGTTAGTAGCTAGTACCTGATTTTATGATGAACTAGCTTATTCATCTTCATGGTTGGCCATTAGAGTTAGACTGATAAACTCTTCAGAATCACTGTCCTCAGCAGCCCAATCCTTCTCATCAGTAACAAAAGCCTTTTCTTTCTTGTTCATATTTTTGAATCAGGAGTTGAATCTTGTTTTTCCTTACTTGTTCAGTTCCTTCACATAGAGTTTGAATAGTATCTCATACTTCTTTTGATGAAGTACAGTTTATAACATTGTCAAACATATCTTTATCTAGACCATTAAACAGAATGTTCATGGCCTTCTTGTCTTTAAGTACTTCTTTTCATCCTCTTCTGTGAACTCAGTGATGAATTTTGGAACATGTTTGTCAAGTGTAAGAGTTCCATCAGGGTTTACACCTATGACTAGCTTCATGGGAATATGAGGACCTTTCTCTATGCAGTTAACATAGGAAGGGTCAAGAGAGAGTAGATGCAGACGCATTTTCACCTTCCATGCAAAATATTCATCTTTTTCTAGCACTGGAATTTTCATACCTGAATCTTTTTGGCCCATATTGACTGTTCTTGATCTTTAAACTTTCTGTATGTTGAAAACCTGGCTCTAATACCAATTGTTATTTCCCAGAACTATGCCAATATTTGTAGAATGAGGGGTTGAATACAAATATTAAAACTTTTCTTGATTTTAATATATGTTACTGATGTTAGAGAATTAGAGTGAATGTGTTTGAATAATTTAAAGACTGAAAATTAAATATAACAAAGAGGTTTAAAATTACCGATGGATTGGTTTTTCCATCAGTGTATATTTTTGCTTAATATTTCTAGGTTAAAATTAACCTAGCTTCGTTTTACAAAGTTAGAAGATATACCAACTATTCTTACAAAGTGGTCTAAGGCTGGACAATTGATTCAAGAAAAATAGTCTAACTTCTACACTTCTAACAATGCTACCACACTTGTTTATAAACTACAAGTGTGTTTTTACAATTCATATTTTTGGATTATTTCTATCTACCTTCTTTTTACCTTTTTCCATTTCTAGAAAACAGGTTTGAAAGACATCTACAGATTGAGTCTTCACAGTCATCATAGAATGTCTTCCATAGGTGTGCTTTTGTCCTCTGGATCTACAATAGATAGTCCTTCTGTGTTGTCTCAATCATTTGATAATTTCCTATTAAGCATATCAATTGATCCATCCTTTAATCCATTAACTGATGTTCTTCTTCGATTGATCGTTATATCCATCGATTGATAAATGATGACTTATCGATTGATAGATGTTATCAATCGATATATCAATTGATGGGTCTTCACATCAGTTGATGGTCTTCAATACTTGACTTGGATTCTTCGATTGATCTCATATCCATCGATGCTTCAATATCAATCTATCATCCTTCACTTGTGCAATTTCTTGTCTTCAAATAATTACAATTTGACGGTTTAATTTACACATCAATTGATGATCTATAACAATCGACTCTAACATCAATTGATGGGAATAATATCAATTGATTTACACCTTATCGATTGAAATAGACTAAGTACACCTTTGCTACAGTCCAAATTATCACTTGATTCATATAAACACTTCAACTGATAAATGGTTTACTGATCAATTGATATTTATAACTTTTATATCAATTGATCAGTTACATCAAATAAAATTTCTATGATTCTAAGATTAATGTTATCATCAAATTACATGTAGATTCCTAACACTAAGTATTTTAGTTGCGCCTCTATAGTGCTCACACTGTATTGGCGCCACTAAATTACTTAGCGCAACAAAAATAGTACTAACTTGATTTATGTTGCGCCTTCACAGTGGATCTACTGTGATGGCGCCACATAAAGGCCCTAGTGCCACTAAAGTATAACAAAATCTTTTTAAATGTTTTGTTGCGCCTTTACAGTGCAAGCACTGTGTAGGCGCAACAAATCCTATAGGCGCTACTTGATTTTTCAGCACTAATTTTCTAAGTACTTGTGATTAATTATGTTGCGCCTATACAGTCAAATCACTGTATAAAGAATTTAAGCACCACAAAGTACTTATAATAACTCAAGTTGCTCCTAGATTTTGCTACTTTTAAATAAATAATATTTATGAATACTTTATATAATTAATCAATAATAATTAATTACTCACAAATATTATTTCACAAAATATTTATTAATAACATTAATTGTTAAAATTGTTATCATAAATAAATTATGTTTCTTATTATTTTACTTTTATTTTAAATAAGAGAATAAATATAAATATTTAATCTTTTTATTTAACATAATTTCAAATAATATTTAAATATACATAAGTGACAAGAATTTATCATTTACATACAAGCACTTAAATATTTTCTAAGATCAAAATTAAATAAATACCAGATTAATAAAATTAGCAGGCATGCACAATGTATTTATCTAATATTTAATCTTAATTACTGGAAAATAATTTGGTAAATAAATTCACAAGTCCTAAAAATATTGAAATTAATCAACCAGTGAATTTATCAACTTCAAATTGCAGTTTTTGATTACTAACTACTTAGTTAGTAGAATTTAACATCCCAAGTTCACAAACCAGTCTAGTGAAAGTGATTTCATCTAGTGGTTTAGTGAAGATGTCTACAATTTGCTGCTCTGTAGGTACAAAATGTAACTCTACAGTACCATTCATGACATGCTCTCTTATGAAATGATACCTGATATCAATGTGCTTGGTCCTTGAATGTTGAACATGATTGTTTGTAATGGCTATGGCACTTGTGTTGTCACAGAATATTGGAATAAATCTACTACACAACTGATCATTAGTAGAACCAAATATAATGTCATCCACATATACTTGTACTAATATCATGTCATTTTTATGCATTTTATGAAATAGAGTCATATCTATGACACCTCTAGTGAAACCATTTTCAAGTAAGAATATAGATAGTGTGTCATACCATGTCCGAGGTGTTTGCTTTAAGCCATAGAGTGCCTTGAAGAGAAAGTCTACAAAATCTGCAAATTTTGGATCTTCAAACCCCCCTAGGGGTTGTTCCACATACAATTCTTCTTCAAGCTCTCCATTCAGGAATGCACTCTTCACATCCATTTGATAAACTTTAAAGTTGGAATCTGTGTTCATAATAAATAGATTACCAACAAAAGTGTTGGACAACATGTCTCCATATGAGAAACTATATGACAAGCCAGTGGATTATGAATATTTGAAGTCATTTGGTTGTCTAGCATTTGCTTCGAATCCTCAAGCCAACACTTCTACTGATAAGTTTGGAATAAGGGGTGTTCCTTGTTTATTTATGGGATATCCTAATGCAAAAAAGGGTTATAAACTGATGAATCTCATTGATAAATCAATGTTTCTGTCCAGAGATGTAACCTTTCATGAGGAAATATTTCCACTCCATGAACAGTTTAAACATGTGTATATGTCTCCAGTACCTACTCCTCTGCCACATGTTTCTCCTTCTTCATATTTTGATGACATCATGGATACAGTGCCAAACCCTGAGTTTTTGGAAACTGGTAGTTCTGAAGCATCTACTTCCAGCTCTGAACAACCTGCTGTAAGAAGGTCCACCAGGACATCTAAAGTGCCTACCTGGTTGACTGACTATGCTACTGATGCTTTAAAATTTGTTAATTCAGCAACCACCTGTGACATCTCTGTTGACAATCAGTTCCACTGCTTTCAAGTAAGTTTGCAGGCTATACAAGATCCACTATTTTTCTCTCAAGCAGTTTAACATGAACACTGGAGAAATGCCATGAATACTGAACTACATGGTCAAGCCTTGCCACTGGTGCATATCTTTCATCATAATCTATTCCTTCTTGGGAATAAGCTTTAGCAACCAGTCTAGCTTTGTTCCTCATAACAATGTCCTCTTCATCCAATTTATTTCTGAATACCCACTTTGTGCAAATTATAGACTTGTTCTTTGGCCTGGGTACTGTTGGGTTCTGTGGCATAACACGCAGCGGATAAACGTAAATATAACAAAAAAAATCGGAACCCAAATTCAGGATCCATGTATAAGATTGGACAGATTATGGTGAAACAGAATTATACCTATTAAGATTTTGACTTTCACGAACTCAACAGAGATCCTAGCTTTCATGACTTGTGTCTTCCTCTCGAAAAAAACCTCTATGGTATCCACACGAGCACCTTCAAGAACGTCACACGATCTTGACTACGGAATGGATGTACTAGCCTCCCTATTGATGTTTTGAGTTGTTAGTTTCTGCCTCCTTTGCTGCTGCCCACCCTAGGGTTTTTCTCAAAAACGTAACAACCTCTTAACCCTTCATTATCTATTTATAATGACTGGTTAACAGGCCCATTCAGCCAAACCTAACCCATGTAGGTATATGATTAAATAATAAAACGAATTTCTATTATTTAATTAATAACTAAGTCATACTTAATTATTATGGGCAGAAATACTCCTCTAATTTGAATTTATATTATCTCAATTAATTAAGTCTCACTTAATTAATATAATAAAATTCAAATAATCATCAATTAATTTAAATCTATAATTTAAATTAATTATTCCTCTAAGTGCTCCATGCGTGTGACCCTATAGGCTATTATTTAATTGGCAATAATTTTATTCTCCAATAAAATTATAAACAATGAGCGGCATCTAGTAATATATCATTGCTACCCAATTAAACAATAATTAAATCGTGATTCGATAAAACCTTTCATGATTAATGTTTCCGTGTAATATAATCCCTTTAACCATATATGTATATTATAGATTAAACTCGAGGCATGTATTTAGTCATCCTCTTCAACATTTAATCAGGGTTTACTTGATCCATGAGTAGACTATGAAAAACAAATCATTATTTGAGCACGACCATGCATTTTATAGTCTTACTCAATCAAGAGGCCAATAATATCTCTCCTAATTATAGAGGGTTAAATCCTTTATCTATCATTCATATTTCTCATACGACTCATGATATACCCGATGTCCACTTTTATCATCACCCGGTCAAAGGTAACTTTTAATGTAGTCAAAGTATATTAATTCTCGTATAGAAATATAATGATCTCAAGTCAAAGGATCATTACACCATTATCACTGTAAGTCTTTCTTATGACTTTATTAAACATGAAGAATCTCACTGTGGGTCTGTCCAGTACCATGTACTCCTACATGTACCTATGTATTGACTTTAGTATCCCCATACTTATAACCAATGAGATGTGGTTATCTGTCAAATAACATACTAGTCTATTTATGTATTATTATTGTCCTATAATAATAATACTCGACTAGGGACCTTTAAGAATATGATATATTATATAATCTCAAGTTCAAGTCATGTACTTAAACTATACAATGTGTATCATGATTCTAAGGACATTTATTATGCTAACAAATATATCGCAGTAATTAAAGGCATAATAAATACGTTTATTGAATAATCAAATGACATAAAAGTCTATCAAAAGAAACATTGTATTGCCTCTAGGGCACCTACACTAACAGGTACCAGATTCCAGACTTTTTTTCTTTGAAATTGATTGAGTTCTTCTTGCATAGCAATAACCCACCCAATATGGATCATCTAGTGCTTCTTCCACTTTCTTTGTCTCTATTTCAGAGATAAAGCCAGAGAATAAACATTCATTTTGAGAAGCACGTATAGTTTGGACTCCAACATCTGGATCTCTTAGAAAAAACTCAAAGGGGTGAGCTCTACTCCACACCCTATGTCTAGGCAGATTTGCCCTAGAAGATTCAGCCTGATTATCATTAAAGTGCTGAGACCTGCTAGTAGATCCTTCAGTTGCTCCCCCTGAGCTGCTGCTTGGTTGAGAATGAGATTCCTGCCACTACTAGTAGTTTCTGTGAATATTCCACTATTTCTACTACTAGGGTCAGAATCATCATTATTGTTATTCTCATTTGGTGCTTGATTTTCTGTTCCAGCTTCAGGTTCTACTTGACCTTCATCTGAGTTCATATTTTCAAACTCCAGAGTTTCAGTGTTATCTGTTCTTTGTAGACGGGAGCTTGAGATCATCAAAAGTTACATTCATGCTTTCAATAACCTTCTTGTTTTCAACCACATAAACCCTATATGCCTTAGATTCTAGAGAGTAGCCAAGAAATATGCCTTCATGAGCCTTGGATTCGAACTTTCCTAGATGCTCATCATCTTTCAGAACAAAGAACTTTGCTCCAAACACATGAAAATATTTCAGTGTTGGTTTCTTGTTTGCCATCAACTCATACGGAGTCTTGTCATGATCTTTATTTACCAGGGTACGATTCTGAGTGTAACAAGCTGTGTTAACTACTTCAGCCCAGAAGTATAGAGGTAACTTAGCTTCATTTAGCATTGTTCTTGCTGCTTCAACTAAAGTTCTGTTCTTCCTTTCTACTACTCCATTTTGTTGTGGAGTTCTGAGCGCTGAATATTGTCTTGAAATCCCTTTCTCAATACAGAAATCATTCAGGGTTATATTCCTGAATTCTGTTCCATTATCAGACCTAATTTTCCTGACAGGCAAATCAGCTTCTAACTCTATCTTCTTTATGTGATTGATGATTCTTGAAGGGTTCATCCTTTGAGGCTAGAAACAACACCCACGTGTACTTGGAGTAGTCGTCTACAATTATTAATGCATATCTCTTCCTTGACATAGACATGACGTTGACTGGACCAAATAAATCCATATGCAGAAGTTGTAGTGGTTTAGTAATGTCTGATGAATCTTTGCTTTGGTGAGATGCTTTCTTTGACTTCCTTTTTTCACATGCTTCTCATAACCTTTCTTAATAGAATTCCATCTCAGGTAAACCTCTAACCAATTCCCTCTTAACTAAAGAGTTCATTTCCTTGAAGTTCATGTGTGAAAGTTTCTTATGCCATAACCAACTGTCCTCTGTTGAAGCTTTGCTGTAAAAACATTGAACTTCGCCTTTGCTTGTAGAGAATAAGTCAGCTATAAAGATATTCCCATTTCTCACTCCTTGAAGAGCAAGCTTCATATCTTTCCTTTTTTGGATTGCATATATTTCTTTCTCAAAAGTTACTTTGTAGCCCATGTCAGTGAACTGACTTATACTTAGAAGGTTATGCTTTAATCCATCCACAAGAGAGATATTTTCAATGATAACATTGCCTATTTCTAGATTTCCATATCCCATTGTGAATCCCTTGCTGTTATCTCCAAAGGTCACTATCGGGCCAGCTTTCTCAATCACATCTGATAGTAGGGCCTTATCACTAGTCATATACCTTGAATAGCCGCTGTCGAGAATCCACATGACACGCTTGTTCTTTGTTATGTCCTGCAACCACAGATTAATTACTTCTTCTTTGGCACCCAGATTTGATTGGGTCCAAGAGACTTAGATAAGTAAACATATTTAGCTACAGAAATTTTCTGGTCCTTGTCTTTCTCATCGACTGTGCCCTTGACCTTTGGTTTAGCCTTGACATGGTGTCTTTAGGCTTAGGGACAGGGGCTTCCTTCCTAGATTTAGGAGGACTAGCAGTCTTTACCCTAACATGCTTTCTATTCATGTTAACATATGTATTCATGCAAGTACTGGATGATGTATTCATTAAGTTTATATATGCAGACATGATGTTGAAAGCACATGGCATGCATCCTACTTTACCACACGGTTGATGAGGGATAGACATGACAGGCATGGCAGGCATATTAGAAGTTTCTTCGTTTACTACTTTTATCTTTTTGCATGCATGCATAAAATGACTAGTAGAATTGAAATTATTACAAACTTTTCTAATAATTTTGGGAGAGTAGGCATAATCATTTTTCTTGTTAACACCTATCTTGCCATTTCTTTTAGCTTTCTTTTTTTCATTCTTATTGCCTAATTCACTTTTAATCTGTTCCTTAGGTTCTACAATTTTTATAGATTTCTTAGGTAACTCTTTTTACTTTCTTCCTCTTTCTTTTTATCCTCAACAAGAATTTCTTCTTTCATTAAGATATGTTCTTCATTTAAGGGTTCGATGACAAACTTCTTGTATAGGGGCTTAGGGAAATTTTTTAATACATGTGTAATGTCTTGCTTCACAGGACTTTCCTCAGCAATTGATTCCTCATGTCTCTTTCCTGCCTTTTTATCATAGTCAAATCATATTCCACTTTTCTGACCTATGACCTGTTTATCTATTACCTCCTTAACAAGATTAGCAGATTTCTTATAAGCCTGAAGTTTTAACTCTAACTCAAAAATTTTATTCCTAAGTGCAGTTTCTACTTCATGGTTGCATTTGTCTCTATTCTGTAGATATTCTATCTTCTGTTTCAGATCTTCTAAGTTAACACATGCAAGCTCTAGTTCTTCATTTCTAGCTTCTAGCATTTTATTCTTTAGAACTAGTTTAGCATTTTCTTCTTCAGATGCTAGCATACTTTTGTGAATGTTAAACATTTATACACTTAGATCTTCTACAGTTTTCTTATAATCAGAATTAGACATGTCAACTATGGAAAGAAATGATACCTTTGATGACTGAGGTGATGCCTCTGAAGAGTTTGCCATAAGTGCAACATTTCCATATGTCTCTTCTTCATCATTGTCTGAGTCATCCCAGCTCTTTTCCTAGGTTATATAAGCTCTGCCCTGATGCTCCTTTACTAGTGCATCATACTTTTGCTGGATCTCGTCATATGACTCATTTCTTTCCTTTCCTTGCTTAGGCTTCTGACATTCTGTAGCAAAATGCCCGGGTTCATCATAATTGTAGCACTTGAACTTACTGTGGTCTACCATTCCCATCTTATAACCTCCTTTGCTGTAAGACCCTGAAGACGAACTACCTCGGTTGCTGTTTCTGAAACTGAAACCACTGTAACTGGAGTTACTCTTGAATTTGTACTTAGGGTTCCTCCTAAACCTGAGGTTCTTGAACTTCCCTGCCATATAGGCCATTGTCTTATTTTCCAACTGTTCAAGTTCTTCCATTTAATAGAAGTCGTCTTCATCACCTTCTTGAGCATTCTCTGAAATTTCAGCTTCTAGAATCTCTTCTCTCTTAACAACAGGCTTCACTGTGCTGGTCTCTGTGACAGCAAAATCTTTGGCTACAAGAGTTGTAGTCTTCAACAGTGTTGTATTCTTACTGTCCACTATACCTGAACCATAAATGATATGTCTCTGCTCTTGCTCCATTTCATGAGTCTTGAGCTTCCCATATAGAATTTTAATGGACATGTCATTTATGTCACTCCTCTATCTGATAGCAGAGATTTTGTGTTCAAGGTGTGCTGGCAGTGTCAACATGAATTTCTTGTTGATCTCTCTACGTGAGTAGGCCTTCCCATGCAGTGACAAGTCGTTCAACAATTTGTTGTATCTCTTAAAGACTTGAGTGATACTTTCTCCTGGTAGTGACTTGAATGCTTCATACTGGAATGTAAGAATATCCAGCCTGTTCTCCTTCACTTCTGTTGTGCCTTCCATTAGCAGATCAATCGTATCCCACATTTGTTTGGCACTGGTGCAATTAATCACTTGATTCAGCATTGTAGTGTCCAGTGAATCCATTAGGATACATTGAAGATGATTATCCCATGCAACTCTATCTTTATCAGTGTTAGTGTACTCTGAAGGCTCCTTTTGGGTAAATCCTTGAGGAATCTGTTCGCCGTCATCTGAGACTGTTTATGGTGTTAGCTTCTGAGGTACATAGGGTCCATTTTCTAAAATTCCCATGTATTGAGAATTAGCTGATTTAATGAAAGTGGCCATCTTCTTCTTCCATAATATGTATTCATTTTTATCAAAGGCTGGGATTTTGATGCTACTAAGTTTTTGGGTACTCATGGTTACGAAGAATTTTAATTCTCAAGAAATAATTAATTTCTTAAAAATTAAAATTAATTCGAATAAAAATTGAATTTTGTGAAATAAAATTTTTGTTCGAATTCTTGATGATTGATAGCTTTTTTAAATTAGTGTATTTAAAATTTTTAAAAAAATTGAATATTGAATTTTTTTTAAAATTAAAGAAATTTCAATATAAGTTTTTCTAGATCTAAAAATGTATTTTTTTGTAAAACTATTTTTGGATCTTGATTTGTAAATTCAATCAACAAGCTCTAATACCAATTTTTAGGTCCAAAATCATCATAGAAGGGGGGGTTGAATATGATATGGTAGATTTTTCGTTTAATTGCAGATTAATTGTTTGTGTTCTTAAGATATGAAAATGGCAGTTACTGAAACACAAAGATTCGGGAAAATAAAGATATATTATTAAATCCCTGGTGCTACACTTCTAATCAAAATGATTAGCTTCAATGGGTTCAATCAATATTACAACAGATATACAGTTGGGTGAGTTTAATGTTCATCTTTAATGGAGCTCCCGTCTGTATGACTTTTTGTTGAAGATGAATGAATCACTACGGTCTGAATTGATTTCACCCATATATATTCTGTAGGATTTTTGGAAATTGATTTCCAATAATGTGAAGTCCTATGTTGCGCCTGTAGAGTATGAGTGGTGTGTAGGCGCCACATAAATAGTTTGTTGCGTCTTGAGTCCTTTGTTGCACCCCTTGTTACTTTGTTGTGCCTGGATCAATGTTAGTTGTGCCTATATAGTGGTTTCCTTGTATAGGCGCCACTAATTGACTTAGAAACATTCCATAGAAGCTATGTTGTACCTAGTTGAGCTTTTGTTGCGCCTGCACACTAATTGCAGTGTGTAGGCGTCACAAAATCTTCCAATTATCTTTTGTTACGCCTTGACTTAACTATGTTGCGCCACAACTTGTTTTGTCGCGCCTGCACTCCCATTCCCTTGTGCAGGCACCACAAACCTTTACTTAGATTTTCCTTGAGCTTGCAAATTGGTTCGTTACGCCTTTACAAAGTTCCACCTTTGTATTAACCACCAAATGTAGTATTACTTGCCTTAACCAATTTCTTGAAGTGCTTGAAGTATTTACCACTTAGTTTTCAATCTTCTGGCTTGATCAACTGATTTTTTTCTGATTAATCAAGACAATTCTTTTCTTGTTGTGCTGACGCTTAGTGCACTGGTCTGGTTCACAAACGACTAACACTGAATTGAATTCCCTTGATTTCTGTTCTATTTCAGCTGATTAACTTTGGACTGTTGCATTGCTTCTGATCACTGAAACCCTTTGACATCTATACTTAAATCATTACACTGTCTTTAGTCTGAAATCTTCTGAACTCTTATTTGTTGCCGAGGTCTGAACATTTTAATGAACTTCTCTCACTGACGTTCAGTAAGCCTTTTTTATCTTGAATGCTCTGCATTGATGTATGTATGATTCATGTTTACATGTCCTTCTGGATTCATGTGCTGCATATTAGTATTGTTTATCTGTCTTTGTTTCTTAGTTGACTTATAGTTATCACTATTACATACTACGTTACATTATGCTTTATAAATATAGTGCTATCAAGTGTATTGGCTTCTTTTTAATCTGAAATTTTGAGCTTCCAGAAATAATAAGTATGTTTACATAGTTACATTATTATAATAAAATGTTTTTGAATGATATTTTCTATTAAATGGTACTTATTACATTCCTACTCTTGAAGCTTTTTGTAATTTTATGCTTTGTTTGAGAGTTCCCTAATTTTTTTATGTTATTACTGGTGGTGTTTTATGCTATTAAAAATGTATATAGTTGCACTTAATGGCTTATGGGGATTACATATCTCATTATATGTGTCGGTGTTAAAAGGAAGTGTTCTTAGGATGTGTTTTGAGAGTATAAGTGTAGAAAGTTTCCTTTTTATGGAGGTAACACAATGCAGGATATGGTTTGGGTTGCAACATGCTTTTGATTAGAAATTAGAGTGTCAAGGAGAAATGTAACTTAGCATTGAGAACTATTTAGTACGCCATTAACTAAGAGTTGGTCTCATAATTTGATGCTATAGGCCGACACTACCATTTTATTATTTCCTCTCAAACTAAACTTCGTCAAACAGTTTATAAGGGTTAATAATACTTTCGCTCCCTAAGTATGTCACTTTGTACACATCAATCCTTATGAATAAAAGATTCAGTTCAGTCCTTAACGTATGTTGTTGTGTATGGTTCGCAACCCTTCCTCCATTTGTCAACATATTTATTCTTCTCTAAGGCTTGTGCAATATAGTGTTATCAAGTGTATTGGCTTCTTTTTAATCTAAGAGTTTGAGCTTCCCGAAATAGTAAGTATGTTTACATAGTTACATTATTATAATAAAATGTTTTTGAATGATATCTTCTATTAAATGATACTTATTTCATCCCTACTCTTGAAACTTTCTATAATTTTAAGCTTTGTTTTAGAGTTCCCTAATTTTTTTATGTTATTACTGATGGTGTTTTATGCTATTAAAAAATGTATATAGTTGCACTTGATGGCTTATGGGGATTACAAATCTCAGTATATGTGTTGGTGTTAAAAGGAAGTGTTCTTAGGATGTGTTTTGAGAGTAAAAGTGTAGAAAGTTTCTTTTTGATGGAGGCAACACAATGCATGATATGGTTTGGGTTGCAACATGCTTTTGATTAGAAATTGGACTATTGGAGTGTCAAGGAGAAATGTAACTTAGCATTGAGAACTATTTAGTATTCCATCAACCAAGAGTTGGTCTCATACTTCGATGCTGTAGGCCGACACTACTATTTTATTATTTCCTCTCAAACTAAACTTCGTCAAATAGTTTATAAGGGTTAATAACACTTTCGCTCCCTAAGTATGTCACTTTGTACACATCAATCCTATGAAGAAAAGATTCGGTTCAGTCCTTAATGTATGTTTATGTGTATGGTTCGCAACCCTTCCTCCATTTGTCAACATATTTATTCTTCTCTAAGGCATGTGCAATATAGTGTTATCAAGTGTATTGGCTTCTTTTTAATCTGAAATTTTGAGCTTCCAGAAATAGTAAGTCTGTTTTCATAGTTACATTATTATAATAAATTTTTTTTGAATGATATCTTTTATTAAATGGTACTTATTACATCCCTACTCTTGAAGCTTTCTGTAATTTTAAGCTTTGTTTGAGAGTTCCCTAATTTTTTTTATGTTATTATTGGTGGTGTTTTATGCTATTAAAAATGTATATAGTTGCACTTGATGGCTTATGGAGATTACAAATCTCATTATATGTGTTGGTGTTAAAAGGAAGTGTTCTTAGGATGTGTTTTGAGAGTAAAAGTGTAGAAAGTTTCCTTTTTATGGAGGCAACACAATGCAGGATATGGTTTGGGTTGCAACATGCTTTTGATTAGAAATTGGACTATTGGAGTGTCAAGGAGAAATGTAACTTAGCATTGAGAACTATTTAGTACTCCATCAACCAAAAGTTGGTCTCATACTTTGATGTTGTAGGTCGACACTACCATTTTATTATTTCCTCTCAAACTAAACTTCGTCAAACAGATTATAAGGGTTAATAATACTTTCGCTCCCTATGAAGAAAAGATCTAGTTCAGTCCTTAACGGATGTTGTTGTGTATGGTTCGCAACTCTTCCTCCTAAATTTTGGACGTCTGGTCTTAAGATAAATAGATTGTTTGATACAGTGTTATTTTGGGAATTGAAACACATGAGTTTGCCATGCATAGAGGCGGAACGAGAGGAGGGGGTGGAGGGTCCATTGTTGGTGAGATTATGAAGTTGTATAAATAGTAATCGTGATAACTCAACACTAGAACATGACAAGTAAATAATGCTACGCCTACACAGAAATCAGGAAGAAATGAAGATAAGGCAGATACAGTGAGTCAAGACATTAAAAGAAGTTTTGAAGTCTACTACAGGTCATTGAGAGAAGTACATTAATATGTTCATGCCTCAGTGACGAATAATGGTTGAAGACTTTAAGGGTTTCAGAAGTGTTAATGATTCAGTATAGAAGTGCCACTAGAAGATTTTAGTGTAAATGCATTGATTCAAGATAGACAGTGTTCAAAGCATATGAATCTAGAAGGGTAAAGACAGAGGATTAAGAAGATAGCTGCAGTTTTGAAGCAATACTCACTGAAAAAAGCTCATTTAAATGTTCAGGTGTCAGTAAAGAACATAGAATGAGGTATTCAAGATTGTGGTAATAATGAAGACGTTGTCTAAGTACCAGAAAAGATTTTAGTGAAAGTACAGTGTTTATTGACAGTCAGTGTTTGAAGCAACGCAACAGTCCAAGGTTAATCAGCTGAAATAGAATAGAAGTCAAGGGAATTCAATTCAGTGTTAGTCGTTTGTGAACCAGACCAGTGCACTAAGCGTCAGCACAACAAGGAGAGAATTACTTTGATTTATCAGAAGAGATTCAGTTGATCAAGCCAGGAGAGTGAAAACCAAGTGGTAAATACTTCAAGCATTTCAAGAAATTGTTTAAGGCAAGTATTACTACATTTGGTGGCTCTTATACTCTTGAAGCTTTGTAGAGGCGTAATGAAATGTTATCAAAGTGTTTTGTGGCGCCTGCACTAGGAACCAAGTGTGTAGGCGCAACAAAAAAGTCATAGGCGCAAGGAAACTTATTTTGAAGATTCTAAGGCATTTGTGGCGCCTATACAGGGGAACAAGTGTATAGGTGCAACAAAATTAGTCCCAGGCGCAACAAAAGAAAGTGGACATGTTTGTGGCACCTATACAGTGTCCCTAGAGTATAGGCGTAACTAACAAGTCAAGGCACAAGGAAACTCAGAAGATTCTAAGGCAGAAATGGCGCCTATACACTGGAACAAGTGTAGAGGCGCAACAAAGTTGCTAAGGCGCAACAAAGCTATTTAGTGGCGCCTACACACAGCAGTCACTCTACAAGCTAAACAAAGGACTTAGCATTGAAAAGAAACAAATTAATTCTTATTGATTTGAAAAATCTACACTACATAAACAAAATGACTGGTTCATTTTGATTCGTTGATTTTGTGGAGACACACAATCAACCAGAGAGATATTTTGAAGTCGGAGAAGAAGAAATCACAAAGCCATACATATACCTTCTTCACCGGAGTTTTATATTCTAGCTGGTTCATTATGTTGCAAATACACAGGGCTATTGTAAAACACTCTCTGTTAGCTTGATTCCGTTAGTACAAACAGATAGTCAAATATTGTATAGGAATTAAGTTATATCTCTTTGTAGAAGCAAAGAACTAATCTGTTCTTTGGAAACCATTTATATTTTTAACTGGGTGTAGCAACCTCAGGGTTTATATACGAAAGATATATTCCCTAAATCTTGTCTCGTTAAATTAGTTGCTAATTTTCTAGTATTCATAAATACAGAAAATTAATAGACAGCTCACCTAAACACTACAAATGGTCAAACCCACTCTGAAGCAATAATTTATTTATCTGCAAATTCTGAAAAAAAAAATTAAATTATTCTGAGCATCGTATTCAACCCCCCTTCTACGATACTTCGGGACCCAACATCCATTGTCCCTCCAAGCTTCCATAATACCTCCTTTTATATCTATTATTTTTATTAGTTTCATCACCTTGCCCCGTTTAAATAATTTTTAAAAATAATGTTTTATTAAATTTATTTATATTTTTGTATGTGATAAGGTTAAAAACATTGTCAAATCAATTATTTTATAGCAAAATAACAACATTATTATATATTATATATTAATTTATATATATATATATATATATATATATATATGTTTGAAGCGGAAAAAAATTGAAAGTAAATATTGACCCCCGTTTCCTAATTCTATACTATATTATTATAACCGAAAGATTAAAAAAATTTGGTTGTCGGTATGGTACTGGGTGAACCATAGAAAAGATTTTAACCGTCCAATTTTATGTAAACCATAAAAACTTAACCATTGAATTTTAATAAAATATAATTTTAAAAAGAATATAATCATACATACAACTCTAACTTAGTAGTCCTCCTTTTATACAAGATAGGATAATATTATATTATATTTAAATTATATTTTATATTTTTTACGAATCCTACTTATCCTATAATTTTTATTTAATATATCATTAAAGTTTATGATAAACAATATGCATTTTTTTAGTTTTCATCTATTTCTCTATTTTAATCGCATAACACAAATTATTTATCAAAACACAAGCTCTACTCAAATTAGAAGAACTTTGTTCAAACTAGACAATCAGTTCTCATCAACACCTTATATAGAACTCTAATCCCCGATAGTCCTCATTTTATACAACTCATCACAGATAGAATAATATTATATTTAATTTAATTTATATTCTATGAATATTAAATTTTATGAATATTAAAATAATAATATTATTTTATTAACATTAATTAAATTTTATCATTATGGTATATCTATATTATCTATACTTTTATATTATATTATTTTAAACAAACTTCTATTAAATTAGAATATATAGTTGTACAAATAATCTACTTACATATTTCAATTTTTTTCATCGCTAAAACACTTTAATTTATTTAAAATTATTATTTTATAATTAAAATTTTTGAATATTAAAATTATATTATATTCTACATACATTAAAATATACTCTTTTATTTAAATTTTAATTAAAATATTTCTAATATATTTGTAACTTTTTTTATTAATAAAAATCTCCTAATTAAATTTAAAGAAAAATAAAAAGTTTGGTCTGGTCGTCCGTCCAATAAGTCCTCTTTTTATACAACTCTTTTTATCATTTGTAAGTTTTCTTTTTATACAACTTTTTTTATGCAATTATGATATAATTATAATTATAATTTAATTTTAAAACATACATATTTTACATATAACTCTATAATCGGTGAGTCATTTTTTGTATCACAATATAATAACATATCCCACTTCACTTCTACCTGAAATTATAACTTATTAATTAAATTTTATGAATATTAAAATAATATTATTATTTTATCTATAAATAATTTTTATGTTATATTATATTATTATAGCTGATATAATAAAAAAATTAAATTATATATTTAAATCATATAAAATAATTAATATATAATTTATTATATATATGTTTGCTGACTTTGTCATCTTTCGTTTACTTTGTGAAATGTAGTTATCTTAATCCTACATTATTACCAACCATCCATATCATCTATGAACTTTGACTATTTTCATGTCTTATCGTTAAGTTGATTTTAAGCATTATCTTTAAATTCAGAACGTCGGGTCCCTTCTGTATTGGCTTGAATAGGCACTGCACATTTTATTTATACGAAGCACAATTATGTATCCTTATATGATTACTAGAACTCTCCAATCCATGAATTAGGTAAAGACCTATACTTCTGCACCTGTGACTTCTGCATCTGTCCCAGACTTTATACATGCAACCTTTGTTTTTTGAAGACCACCTTATCCACCAATGACGACCTGGACCCTTAATAGAAATTTTACATACTAGGTTCAGAACTAGAATTGCAGACCTGCACCTAAATAACATGGAATTGGTACCACCAAATAATCTGCAATACTTCAAACTAAGCCTCCATCTTTGCAGCTCTGTAGAACCATAATATGTATAAAAAAAATTCCAAGTCTAGAAAACTGTGTCAAAATTTACAGGGCCTGATCTAGATCTACATACAGGTCCAGAATACTCCAGCTGAGATGGAATTTGTATCCTATTGTTTGCAAGAACAAGATTTGCAGAAAAAGAAATGCAGGGCCTAGAATAAATTCTATTTCAGATAAATTACAACACTGGGACACCATATAATCCATCCAAATTCTATTGTTTACTATTTACTTTCTGATAATTTATATGATTTAGGTTCTCAAATTACACATAATTTAAAATAAATGCAGATATGACATCAAGTACAATAAACAAATATACAAGTAAAACAGAAAAAATACAAAAACATATTAAATTAAAAACAGAAAAAACTGACCACAAAACAACAAAAATTGTACGTTGTAAACACTTATAATTTAAACTTTAAAAACTCAGTTCAAAAGATAAATTAACTTTAAAAATCATAGTAACAATTACTTCCAACTATGATCACTACAAAATTCCCTCAATCCACCTCCAACCTTCAAATCTCCACTGTATTCGATGAGCAATCAATCTTGAAACTAAACCAGTAAATAAACCTCTAGAAAAATTGCCCCGGCACTCCATACTTTTTAACAATTTCCTGTTTCAACAATTCAAAATACAAGTGAAGGAATAACATATTTACTCACAAAAGGTTTTATGATCATAGTATTACGTTATCATACCTTCTTCTCCTTTATCATGCTCAAGTGCGTGTTTACATTCTAAATATTTACCAACTATGCCCACAACCTTGGATGGTTTCAAATATAAAATTTCCAAACTCCTATGGTCAAATATTCTCATAAAAAAACTAGAAAGACCAAGATACTCAAATAGAAGTAATTTTCTTTCAACCCGTAGAATGAAACAAAGTCCCTTAATAATGAAAATCTTGAAGGTTCTTCTTCATAACAAATTCACCATTTCTGATCACTTGGCATTACAAATTCAACAACCGATGACAACACTTTTCCAATGTAAGCACCAAATGTTCTTGGCAAAACCTAATAACAAGAGCTTAAATTAACAATTATACCCTAAAAATTATTTTACAAATTTACAAATTATTAACTCACAATTATATCCCGCTCCAATACATAGGAGAATACTAGGTGGAAATATTTAACTCTAGAAATATCTAAAAATACAAACAAAGAAACAAGAAAAAGGAAAAATTATATTAACATTATTTCCTAAAAAATAAAAAAATATATGATTTTAAAAAAATTCACCTGGATTGAACAAATGCCAAGATCATACTCTTCACGTCTCAAAACACAAACATTAAATTCTATATCAATAGCAGAGCATTCAAAAATGCAAGTATCACCCAAACAAAGCCCTATGTCTCTTGCAAAAGTACTCCACCCCATGCTAAATAAACAATGATAACCATACCATTCAATCTCAATTTCCCACTTTCTTTTCAATAGCCACAATGTGATCTTTTTAATATCCTTAAACTTCTTAAGAATATGGTACATGTCTTCACAAATATCCTACAACATTGAACGAAATATATTAGAATAAAAATAGATACAACTCCAAAAACACTTAACCTGAAGAAACATACCACTTTACCAATGTCCTCCTTTAAATGAGATGACTGGACCACAAAACTAAACAAACTAAAATTGCTGAAAGCAACGTTAAAAAATAGCAATGCACTATTTTTCTCTTCAGTAATGGAGTGCCTATTAAAAATTGCAACATCAGCCGCCTCATTCCGATTACAATGGATAAAAGGAGGTAATAACTTATGATATAAAATCTCAATACACTTGGGGGAAAATATTTTCACAACAAATTTTGATCCCCCTTGGTAAAAAAAACCATAAACCAATATGTTTTCACTCCATAGAATTCCATGAACCCCCTCTAAACCATCAATCATATTGCTTTTATGCTCATACACACATGATCACCTATCTTCATTATCCATGGTCAAAATAATCTCACGTGGGATATATGAGCCATACAGATCATTGAACTTCCTAGAAATCCTCTGAACAATGTGAATAAACAAACTCAATAAAAAATTACATCTAATAATCATAGTTTAAAAAAATACACAAGACACTCACAATTTTACCAAAGTGAAAACATTCCAGAAAATTGGAAATCACAAAGCCCGCAACAATATGCTTCATCACTGCAAACACATCAAAATACAAGATATAAGATTAATAAATATACCCATCTATGTATCCAGAGTAAAACTTAAACGGAGTCAACATATATACATACACAGTTTAAAACAAAAAGAATCAAAGCAAATATGAAAAACAAAATATACATAACAATCAAAAACTTAGTCAACCATACATGATGTCTTAGAATCATTCGAGATCTCCCTACCTTCCATGAAATTCAACACGGCTATCACTAATATAATAAAATAACTAATACTAATATTTATATTACCCAAAATCAAGCGGGAGTAAAAACCTAAAAAGGAATACCGTATACCAAAATAAAATCAATATGTGATAGAAATATAAACCCTCCAAATATTCTAACCGAGTTTTAAATAAACAAGGACTAAATATATATTTTTATATATTAAAAATTGAATATTAAAATGATGTATATAAAATAGGATAGTATAACTAATACTTAATTATGTTGTTTTCTAACACAAATAAAAATTAATTATTATCTAGGAATTGATAACTAATAAAAGTATATTTAAATAGGACTTAAACAACAAATTATAACATATAATTTACAATTTCAGTTAAACTATATTTACTAAATTATAGCCTCATAAAAACAAATATGGCTACATGTTAGGTCCAAAGTGTTGTTGAGGGGGGGGGGGGTGAATACAACTGTTTAAAATTAATGAGAAAATAAACAATATGCAGGTAATAAATGATGACACAGAATTTCAAGAATATATCTTTATATTCATTGAAGGATTTGCTACAACATTCATAAAAGCATCATGATCAGTTGAACAATAAATACAGCAATTAAAGCTAGATTCAACTGATCCTCTCTCTCACTTTTTGTTTTACAGTAAATGCTCTCTCTTTAAATATATCGTTGAATAATAGAGATGATGAAAGTCTATTTACAAATAAAACAAAGTGCTGCTTTTATAATGTCGTGTAGACTTGATCTTGTCCTTTTTGTGTACGTGGCCCAATCAGGACTCGTCAACAAAAAGTATTTTCCAACCACTCTGGATCAACCGTTCACAATAAGCCACTTGTCCCTTGAACATTAAATACTACATATCGACCCGCATCTTGATCTCGGCCTGGACCCATCTCGATCTCGATCTTGGTTGACAATCTCGATCTCGATCTCGATCTGTGAAAATCTCGATCTCGATCTATGAGAATCTCGATCTCGATCTTTGAGAATCTCGATCTCGATCTTGATCTGCCGTGGATAGAGATTTGCCTTTGCAATGTTTTACTTCAATTATAAATCTCGACCCGCATCTCGATCTGCTGTGGATCGACATTTGGCTTAGCAAATATGCACTCATCCAATGTTGACCTTCTTTAGTGACTAATTGAGGATTAACCTTTATGAGCAAGTTTCCATAGCTTCTTCAATTTCTTTTCCTCACTCAATTCAAATGAGATCTTCTATTACTGACATGAACTTGCCTCCAATGTCCTGACACTTGATGCAATGGTCTGGTTCATAAGTGACTAGTCTTGTTGGGGTTCTTGCTTCTGAATGTCAGTTTTCATTTGTTGATTAACCTTTACATTATCCAGATGTTGATATACATTACATGAAATCACTTTGGTCTTCTTGATACTTCTTTGACATTAATTTGATTCTACATTAGATAAGTTAGGGCATGAGCAATACTGAAATTGAACTTCTTCTCACTTATGCATCATTGATTAACCAAATTAGTTACTTGTAGTTACCAAGTATCATTACCATTTCTTCAGTTGATTGATTCCATGTGCTTCTTCAGTTTCTCTTATTTTTGCTGTTGTTTTATCTTTTACCTAGTTGAGTTACATAGTAATTAAGTGTTACAAGTTAGTACACCTATGCCTTTCAATCTCCCCCTATTTGATTGTCTAACAATGACAACCAAATTCACAATGAGGATAACTCAACTAACCAGGGACTGAAAAAGATAAACTAACATTCATAAACGATCATGTCAACTTGCATAATGTTTGGCTTGATTAACTAGCTTCATGTCTATCACTGATACTTCAAGTGCCAAAATTGGACACCTGTTGGCTCGATCAAATGGCTTCATGCTCTTCTAGAGATTTTCTCTAAGTACTTAAGAGCACGGTCCACTCAATCTTCAATTATCCTTCTGAAGTCCATTTAGCAGTATTACCACCGCCGAACTTCGCGAAATAATTGACGCCTAATATAAACCAGTTTCAAGACACTTAGCTAACTAACTTCTACCTTACACTACACAAGAAAACAGATAATGTACTTACAATGCAGGAAAACAAGAAAACAAATTACAACACAAAGAAACATTACAAGCTTGATTTCTTGCGCTCCTCTTCCTCACGAGCTTTCTTCTTGGCTGCCTTTTCTTTCTTCATGAACTCAGGGTTGCAGACTTCATCCATTCTTTTCTTGAGAAGATTAAGTCCTTCTGCTTCCACATGATTTCTGATCTTATAATCTCGAAACAACCTCAACCACTTCTCAACCATGCTGCGAGTGGTAAGCTTCGTGGAAATGTCTTCAAACCTCAGCTTAGTTACTTTGTCAGGATACCCCGTTCTCCCTTTCTTCCTTATGACCAGCTGCTTAGGGTATCCAATGACAATAGCGGTGGTGCATTGCTGTAGCCTCTGAATATCAAGCTGTTGTCTTCTCTTACAGAAGTTCTCAAACGTGACCCTTAGATAGTCCTGATCAAACTCGTCAACATCATCCATCTCATCAATCAATTCCCTTATGATACACAGTGTTTCATGACTATGTTCTGCAAAGATGTCGTACTTGAGCTCAATGACGGTTTCCACCTGATGCTTGTCTGTATAGATCAGCAGGTCATTCTCATTCTCAGCTTTGCTTTTGACAAACTTGACGTTTGCACCAACCACTGCACTAGCTTCCTCCCTTATTTCTCCTTCTTCAGGAATGTCTAATCTTGGATCTCCGTATCTCTGCACATGCTCCTTTATTGCCTCTTCTTGCTGCTCGAATGCATAGTCTTCAGGCTCCTTCTTAACCACTGGAAGTTTGGCTTCAGGCAACTTGTATCTAACATCTTGCCTTGTTATCAACTTCTCCAAGTCCTTAGCCACCAGCTTCTTTTCCTTTGTTAGAAAACCTTTTGTGAGGACTAGCTTTGCAACTGCCTTCAGTACATTTTCGCTCGGGGTCACTTTCGAGTCATGTAGATTTACGATCCTCAAGACCTTGTCATGGACGTATCTGATTTGATAGGGATTTAGAATAATGTCAACCCCTCTGTCTTCAGCCATCTTCAATAGTTTCTCTTTAAACAGCACTCCAGTCTTGACAGAGGTGTCTACCTTGTGAGCATATTCTACCAGTTCACTAGCACCCCTTGCATGGAAGAATGCTTCATCAACCATACACGGCTCGATTCTTGTTATGGGTGCCCAAGTAATCATCAGACTCCATGCTTTCTCCTTGAATATAACTTGAACAGAGGTGCATCCCTGTCTTATACAGTTTAGATAGTTCAGAAGCCCAGGGTTTAGATTTTCTAGCTTGTGGAGAAGGAAACTCAATCTTTTTGAGTCAGGAGCATAGGCTCTTGGTCCATCTAAGGCTTCTCTAGCCTTGTCCCACTCGGGACCTTCCCTCCTTATGTCAGCCTGGACCTTAGGATCTGTGATCTTTTTCATTTCATACTCATGCTGAGTTTTCTGAGCCGCTCTCTTATCCTTTGCCATTAGTTTCTTTTCCACTATTCCTTGAAGCACTTCTTCATTCACTCTTTCTCTGGATTCCCTGAAAATCTCTTCTTGCATCTCCGCTTCTTTCGCTACTTCATCAATTTCTTCTTCCGGCACATGCTCGTCAGCAACCGAGTGGTCTCCTACATCACCTGCAACTCCTGCGCCAGATTCGCCAGGATTTAGACCTCTTTCTTGTTCCCACTCTCTTGCCCGTTGCTCGAGTCTCGACCTCCTTGCCACTAAGGCTTCTACATCCATATCATCCTCATCAGAATCTTCAATAAAGTCTCCCATAAATACATCGACGAGAGGTGTTTCTTTCTCAGCTCCTGCTTCTTCAACTACCATCTTCTGCTTGCCTTTGTCTTTAAGAGCCGGTTGAGCCTCCTCCACCTTTTTTCACCAGATTTGTTTGAGAACTCGATCACCGGACCCTTACTAGTCAGCTTTTTCAGACCCTGATCCTCCTTCTCCCCCTTAGGTGGGTTATCCTCATCAGGAGCATCATCATCATTTTTATCGTCACCACCACCACCGGTTGACCGCCCAACCTCCACTTGTACCAATCCAAGATTGTTTATCTTGTCAATCATTTGATTTTGGACGGCAATCAGGTTCTCCATGAACTGTGCTCCAACCTCCAATCTTCCAGAGTGAGAAGAGACAACAGCAGTAACACCAGCAACTCCAGCCTCCAAAGCCTCCACCTTCTTCACTAGATCCTGCAATTTAGGGGACGGTGTTTGGCTTGGGTTAAACTGTTTACTCTCGCCGGGTTCTGTTTCACTCAAGATCCCTAAAGAGAAGGGATCTACTCTCCCTGTCTCTCTCTCGTGTTTAGAGCCTAACAGAACTAGAGCCTCATCCACTAGTCGCTGAGGACTAGCGGTGAGTTGGTCGGCGATATCGGTCAGTGAGATTGAACCTTTAAACGCCGTGTCTACGTTAGGAGATGGCGTTATGACCATGTCATCCCCTTGTTCACCAAGAACCTTTTCTGGTTCGCTGGGCTGTTCTGGAGGCGTAGACCCACCAGTCACCAGATGTCGTTGCTCTGCGAGCAACTTGTTTTCTGATTTAGATGAGGAAGATTCATCCGTACTGGATTCGACAGACTCTTCCACATATACACTTCCTGAGATTCTAGCATCAGAAGAGCTAGTCTCAGTTTGCCATTCCCCTTCCGAGAAATTGCTCAAAGAGCCCTGAGCGAACAACTCAGGGGAGGTAGGGCCAGCTCCTATTGGCTGTTGAGCTGGACCCCCTCCTTGACTCTTACCAACATGCCTAGGCGAGTGCGAATGTGTTGGAATATATAGGAGAGGTGAGCCACCAGCGTGAGGTGTGGTGGCTGTGAGAGGTGAACTATCCCTAACAGGTTGCGCAGTTGCCACTGGGATAGAATCCATCTTTTGCTTCTTTGAGAGTGGCAGAGCTGCTGATTTTACTACTCTCTCAACTCCTACACTCCCTCCACTCGACTTAGATGGGCTTGCCTTCCTTTTATCACCAGTTTTAGGGATGGCTGAATGTTTATGAATAGAAGGGCTTGCAGCCTGGGATAGAGCCTGGGGGTTTTCAGGCCCACGGCTGTAGAAAACAGGGGTTGGTTGAATTGAAATTTGATCAAGATCAGCAAGAATAGATACCTGACTCAGAAGATCTTCATCCTTGTCAGCTCCAGCTTTTGCAACATTTGCTTCAGCCATTTCAACATCCACACCTGCTTCTCCCAAATTTCCAAACACTTGATCTCCACCAGCAGCTTCGTTGCCACTACCTTCCGCTTCTACTGCGGTAAACTGAGAAGCATGCCTCCTAGCATACTCATCTTGCAGATCCTGGAAGTACGGAGTCAGGCGCAACTCAAAAAGTCTGGACTTTTGCTGGGTTTCCATGGTGGAGATACTCTTTAAGGTCATATCAAAACATGCCATCCTTTCAGAGCATTAAAATATTCTTCTGTGCTCCTCTGAAAGAACGTCATCCAGAACCATCTGAAGAAATCTTGGCATCCAACATTTGACTGGTCCATCTTCCGGATTCCGAGATGCATTCTTTTCCAGTGCCCACCTCTCAAGCAACTGAATCAACAGATGTTTGCCCACATTCACTCTTATGTTATTTTCCACTCCATATAGAATTACTCGACAGCTGTTGTTCATTGGCTTGTAGTCTTTGTCCTTTGGGAACATGCAGCGTTGAATGGCCTGAACTACATAATCCCACTCAGCTGGTAACATACCTGTGTGAACCTTGGTTACCTTGATAGGACCCGTGGGAGGACGACAACCTATCTCTGTGAATAATTGCAACATTTCTTCCATAGTGGGTTCCGGAGCAAAATTTTCTGAATGAAGCCCAAGAATCTCATTGAACTTCTACAGACTGACCTCATATTTTGCACCACTAATAGTGAAGGATAAGCCTGTTGGATTTGCTTTACCACCCTGAATCTCTAATGTTGAGTAAGCAGCTTGAAGGGCTTCGACATTCAGGATGGGAGAGGTGGTTAAGGCATGACTTATTATGGATGTGTTGTTGAGGGACTCAATCCAGAACTGATAGTGAATAAATCTACCAGTTGCTCGATCAGCAGAGAGATTAACAAAGTTGGTTTTGGGAATTGTGAAATTTGGGTTTGCCATTTTAAATTTGTGTTTGAGAAAAGAAATGTTCTGAAATGGTTTTGAAATGGAAATTTAGATAACAAGTCCTGAATTTAAACAAAAAAAATGTACACTATCCCCACTAATTACCCCACGTAATTAGTGACACAAATTAAAACAAATTAACTCCCCCATTAATGACCACTTAACTCCCCACTAATGATCGACGGTTGAGTTTTCGAAAATTAAAGTGAACAGCCGTTAAAATAAAGGGAAAAAAAATATTTTTCCGGAAAAACACAAAACACAGCGGTTAAGTTGCACTTTATGGATTAAACAGTAACACACACAACTATGCCACTCGAGAACACAAGAAAAATGAAAAACACGAAGACACGAAATCAATAAAAACAAACTCACTCGAATAACAGGAGAACTGAACAACGATTTGCAAGAACACTAATGTTAAGAGATGACGTAGAATATGCGCAAAAAGTTCAACAGTTTACTTTAAACAAAATTTAGGCAGAGTTTTGTTTTACTGATTAATGTTTTCAAGTAACAGTTAGTGATTTTTGTTTAAGAAAATCACAAGAAAAACTTGGTGTTATGGCAGGGAAGAGGATGCTGTGAATGTATGTATATGCGTGTGTATTTGCTTCAGCTTTTTGAACTAGTGAGAGAGAGAAGGTTAAGAGAAATAATGAACATTCTATATAATGCTATTTTATATACTTGCACGCCTAAAAAGAAAGTAACTGAAAAGACAAGTCACATCTCGATCTCGAGATTCGCATCTCGATCCTCATCTCGATGTCGATCTCGATCCGCATCTTGATCTACATCTCGATGTCGATCTCGATCTACATCTCGATGTCGATCTCGATCTACATCTCGATGTCGATCTCGATGTGGATAGATCGAGATGTACCTTGACAGATCTTAAGCAATTTTCGCAAGTCGATCTCGATCTAGAAACAGATCGAAATTTGCCTTAGAAAATTTTAATGAAATTATGTGAATTAAACATTTATATGTAAAATTCACAAGATTTCACCACAAATTTTCACACCATTTTAGAAACTTACAATTTTGAAATGACAGGGAATTTAGCAAATAAATCATGCATTACAAAATTAAGTCTAGCATTAAATCCTATCACATTATTAGACATTCTAACTCACCCATGCAACACAAATATCTTTGAAATTAAGTACACATTATTAATTATGAATATTCATGAACAACAATAATATGTACACAAACTGAATTATAACAGATAGGTAGCAAAACTAACAGGTGTTAAGCATCCCCAATTCACCAACCAATCTAGAAAATGTTGATTCGTCTAGAGGTTTAGTGAATATATCTGCTATTTGACGTTCAGTAGACACAAAATGCAACTCTACAGTTCCATTTTCTACATGCTCTCTAATAAAATGATACCTTATATCAATATGCTTAGTCCTTGAGTGATCCACAGGATTGTTGGTCATTGCAATAGCACTTGTGTTGTCACACATGATAGGAATCTTAGATACTTCCACACCGTAGTCCTTGAGTTGGTTCTTCATCCACAGTATCTGGGCCACACAGCTTCCAGCAGCAATATATTCTGCTTCAGCTGTCGAGGTAGATACTGTGTGTTGTTTCTTGCTTTGCCAAGACACCAATCTTCTTCCAAGGAACTGACAGCTTCCTGAAGTGCTCTTCCTATCTATTCTACAACCTGCGTAATCTGAATCCGAATAGCCAACAAGATTAAACCCTGTATCTCTTGGGTACCAAATACCAAGATTTGATGTTCCCTTGAGATACCTAAAAATACGCTTTACGGCTATGAGATGTGACTCTCTAGGATCCACTTGGAACCTTGCACATAAGCATGTAGAGAACATAATATCAGGTCTGCTAGCAGTTAAATACAAAAGAGAGCCGATCATACCTCGATATCTTGAGATGTCTACAGGTTTTCCCGCTTTATCCTCGTCAAGCTTCGTGGCTGTTGCCATAGGAGTCTTAGCTTGTGATACATCTTCGAGACCATACTTCTTTAATAGATCATGAATGTACTTGGTCTGGCAGATAAATATCCCGTCCTTCTTCTGACTAACTTGAATACCGAGAAAGAACGTCAGCTCTCCCATCATGCTCATCTCATACCTTGATTGCATTAACTTTGCGAATTTAGCACACAGCTTCTCATTTGCAGACCCAAAGATAATGTCATCCACATATACTTGTACCATTATTAGATCATCTTTGCATTTCTTGTAGAAAAGCGTCTTGTCGATTACTCCTCTGGTGAAACCACTTTCTAGTAAGAAGTCTGACAGAGTTTCATACCACTTCCGCGGAGACTGCTTAAGGCCATATACTGATTTGAAGAGGTGATAAACATAATCACAGTATTTGCTGTCGACAAACCCAGGAGGTTGATCAACATACACTTCTTCATCCAGTTCACCGTTTAAGAATGCACTCTTGACATCCATCTGATAGACTTTAAAACCATGATGTGCTGCGAATGCTAAGAACATCCTTACGGCCTCTAGCCTTGCTACTGGTGCGTAAGTTTCATCATAATCAATTCCTTCTCTTTGAGTATAACCCTTAGCAACCAGGCGAGCTTTATTTCGTGTTACAAGTCCGTTTTCATCCAGCTTGTTTCTGAATACCCATTTTGTTCCAACAACAGATCTATTCTTTGGTCTGGGTACTAGCTTCCACACCTTCTGCCTTTCAAACTGATTGAGTTCTTCTTGCATAGCAATCACCCAATCAGCGTCATCTAGGGCTTCTTCCACCACTTTAGGTTCCAATTGAGAAAAGAACACTGAGTATAGACATTCATTCTCAGTGGCAATTTCAGCTCTAGCTTTTCCTCTAGTAGTCACTCCGGCATCTGGATCACCAATAATTAGCTCAAACAGATGGTTCTTGTTCCAAGTACGATCCCTAGCAAATGTTCTTGATGACTCAGCTTGATCTTGTAAGTGAAGGTGACTTAGTCTAGAGGCACTTCCACTAGCTCCTCCTGAGTGAGCTGCTCCCCCTGAGTGCATACTTACTCCCCCTGAGTTAGTACCAGGTCTAACGGAATGTGATCCCTCAGCCCTAGTGTTTTGTATTGGCGAAACACTAGACTCTTGATTAATTACATTATTTATCATTGGATCACTACCCTGCACTACAGACTCAGGAACTGTATCCACTTCATCAATATCCATATTTTCAAATCTTAGGGAAGTGGGCTCACTGTTTTCTTTTTGTATAGAAGGGAGCTTTGAGTCGTCGAATGTGACATTAAGGATTTCAACCACCTTGAGATCATTAAGCACAAACACCCTGTACACTGCTACTACTTCAAGAGAATATCCAATGAAAACCCCTTCATCTGCTTTGGCATCAAACTTTCCAAGTTGTGCATTGTCTCTTAACACAAAGCATTTGGCACCAAACACGTGAAAGTACTTGATAGATGATTTTCGTTTATTCATCAGATAGTAAGGCGTCTCATTATAGTCTTTTGTAATCAGGGTTCTGTTCTGTGTATAACACGCCGCGCTAACTGCTTCAGCCCAAAAATACAAAGGAAGTCTTGACTCATACAGCATTGTCCTAGCTGCTTCAACCAGTGTCCTATTCTTCCTTTCTACCACCCCATTCTGCTGCGGTGTTCTCAGTGCTGAATACTGTCGTCTGATCCCTTTAGATATGCAGAAATCCATTAACACTGAGTTCTTGAATTCTGTCCCGTTGTCGGATCGGATAGTCTTCACAGTCAGACTTGCTACGTTTTCAATTACCAGTACATGCCTAATGATCTCATGTGGCACTTCATCTTTCGATGTCACAAACTTTACCCATGTGTATTTGGAAAAGTCATCGACTATCACCAGCGCGTATCTTTCCCTTGACATTGACATAACATTGACGGGTCCAAACAAATCCATGTGAAGAAGTTGTAGGGGCTCGGTAATGCTATTCACTTGTTTATCCTTATGCGAGGCTCTTTTTGATTTTCCCATCTCACATGCTTCGCAGAGTCCATCTGGAGTAAACTCCATCTGCGGCAGCCCTCTCACCAATTCTCTCCTTACGAGATTATTCATTGCTTTAAAGTTCAGGTGAGATAATCTTTTATGCCATAGCCAACTTTCATCAGCAGAAGCCTTGCTATAGAAACACGTGACTTCAGACTGATCAGCAGAATTCATGTCGGCTATGAACAAATTTGAATTCCTTACTCCTTTGAGAGCAAGGCTTCCATCCTTTTTGCTTCGAATCGAACAATCATGCTTCCCAAAGTTGACGTCAAAACCCCTGTCGGTGAACTGACTAACGCTGAGGAGATTATGTCGCAATCCTTCCACAAAAGACACGTCCTCAATGATAACATTTCCACAAACAATCTTGCCATATCCCCGAGTGCAACCTTTGCTGTTATCTCCAAAAGTAACCACGGAGCCGGCTCTCAACACCAAATCTGTTAGCAGGGACTTATTGCCGGTCATATGCCTCGATGCTCCACTGTCCAGCACCCATATGACTTTACTCTTTTCCTGTTCACTGCCCTGCAAATCCAGAAAGGTTAGGTGTTCTTCGGAACCCAATGATGTTTGGGCCCGGCATCAATAATTTTCTTTTTCTTTTCAAACATAGAAGGCTTTGCCTTGTTGCCATCAGGGGCATTCATCTTGACTTTGTCTTTTCCCTTGTCAACCTTGACTGGTTTGTCAGGTTTGGGAGTAGACTGGTCACTCCTAACTTTAGGAGGACTTGAAGTCTTAGCCTTTGACCCCGCATGCTTTTTCTTACTACTACTAGATGTATGTTCAACAGATGCACTAGCAGTATTCATTAAATTAAAATAAGCATGCATGATGTTTACAACACATGGCATACAATTAGGATTATTGCATTTGGCATGATTTGCATACATGTTAGGCAAAGCAGTAGTTGCAGGCATGGTATTACCACCAACAGGTTTTTCTCCCTCTACATAGAACGGGCAATAGTAAGACAAATGATCAGTTTGATTACAGATATAACATGCCTTCCTAGCTCGTGTAGATGTAGATGCAGATACAGGTTCAGTTTTAACTACCTCTACAGGTGTTTTCATTCGGTCTGACCCTGCTACCCATTGTTTATATGACACCGTCTTAGCCTCCTTGGTTCCTACACCTCTCTTAGCATAAGCAATCTTACTCGCTCTCTTAGAAGTTGTAGATCCTACTACTTGTTCTTCCAACTCTTTTTCCATTTTAATCTCATGTTCAATTTTAACAGCAACAGGATCTATTGTCCTAGGCTCAAACTGCTTAAAGATAGGTTTTCTAACATCCCCTAAAACCTCAAGCACATTTTCTTTGACTAACACTGGCTCTAACAACTCAGCAGCCCTATTTTTCTTTTTCTGTGTGTAGTCAAGTCCTATGTTTACTTTTTCATTTTTACTCTTGCCTGCCAGTTTCATGTACATGTCCCTTTCTACGAAAACTTTATTAGCGGCTTCTTTAAAAGATTGACATGTTATTTTAAGCTCATCTAATTCATTCTTAAGTTCTTCGTTAAGATCTTCCCTAATCTTAAGCTTGTGTTCTAAAACGTCTACCTGATTCATTAACTGCCTTTCTTTACTTTCTCCTGATTCTAATTCCTCTACCTTGGCCTCGAGAAGTCTATTCTTAAGGGAGAGTTTAGCATTTTCCTCATTAACAGCAATTAGATTTAGTTGGAGATTGTACATGTCTTTAGTCATGGCAGCTAATTCATTTTGGTACTCAGAAATAGACATTTCATTTACGGTTAGAATTGGTACCTCTGATTGTTCTGAAGATTTTGCCATTAAAGCGAAGTTGCATAGCTCCTGATCTTCATCTTCATCAGACTCGTCCCAACCCTTCCCTTCAGTCACAACATAAGCCCGGCTTCCCTTCTGTTCCTTGCTAACCAAGGCATCATATTTCTTTTTCAGATCAGCATAGGATTCCTTGGGATGAACGTATTTGGGTTTCTTGCACTCTGTTGCAAAGTGTCCCAATTCATTGCAGTTAAAGCATCTGAACTTGTTCTTGTCTACCAGGTTAGGTCTGTAGCCACTACTAGATGTGCTACCTCGACCGCTGTAATTTCCCCGGCTACTTACACTACTGCCTCTGCTGCTGCTGCTGCTGCTTCTTCGGCTGAAAGAACTACCAAATCGTCCTTTACCTCTTCCTGACTTCCTGAAGCTGATATGGGCAAATTCTCGAGCAATATAAGCATATGACTTGTCTTCTAATTTGTCCAGCTCTTCAAGGGTATAGTATTCATCCTCACTTTCTTCGGATGGATCTTCAATATCTAATACCACCCTTTCAGGATTAGCAGTTTTCACTGAGACAGCTGCAGGTGCCTTTACAGCAGACTCTCCAGCTACAAGTCCAGACTCACTTACCGCTTTGTATTCTCCACTATTGAAGGATCTTCTTTTGTCATTTTGTTCCTGCTCCAGCTCGTAGGTCTTTAAAACACCATACAGCTTTTCGAGAGAAGTATTTTTCAAATCTTTTGACTCTCGAATGGCAGTGATCCTGTGTTCCAGATGTTTAGGCAAATTCAAGAGAAACTTGATATTTGAATCTGCTAGTGGATAGACTTTATCTCTTATACTCAGCTCGATAAGCAATTTACTGTAACGTTTGTAAACATCCGCTACACTTTCTCCTCGTTCGCATCTGAACGATTCATATTCAGATATCAGAATGCGCTTGTGATTATCTCTAACTTCCTCGGTCCCCTACATCACTACAGCCAGTTTATCCCACATGGCTTTAGCTGTTTTTAATCCCTTTATTTGAACATAGTACTCTGAGTTTAGAGATTCAATTATGACGTTGCGTAACGACGCATCCATACCAACCAATTCTTTATCTGCGTCTGAAAACTCCATTTCCTCTTTAGGAACAGACCGGGATGGTATTAGTATCCCTCCTTCCATTCGCTCTGGCTCAATTCTCATGGGTATGTATGGACCGTTCTCCAATATTCTCAAGTATACCTTGTTTATTGATTCAAGGTAGGCTTTCATCCTTCCTGTCCATTCGTCATAATGTTGTGCATCAAACGGAGGTATCTTAAATCTGTGTGCGGCGGCCATTTTAATAAAGTTTAAAATTAAGATAATACACTTTTCAAATTACAATAAATTGTATTTACTTGAAAAATTAATTATCTCATTTAAATATCCAACACTTAACATCCAACAGATTTTGCACTTAAGATTCAAGCAAGTTAGTTCTAATCACAAGAACAGTAGCAGGGTCCACCACTTTCTCAAGTCCAAACAAAAAGTTGTCCACTTCCTAGTTGACAGAAGTTCGAAAATGTCCTTTTTGTTTAGTCAATCAGCTGATTCCAGTTTTGACCACAGGAAAACCCACAAAGCTCTAAAGTACAATGTTTTGGAATTTTGTACAAATATTCCTTACACCATGACTCAGAACTTTTTAGATCTATGACTTTTTCAAGAAGAAACAAATTAAAACTTTCGGCACAAACTTCAAGAAAAAAAATGGATCTGGGATTTTCAAGAACCAACTCAAACAACACAATAGGATCTCTGTTAGATGTGTTTAACAGGTGCTCTGATACCAATTGTTAGGTCCAAAGTGTTGTAGAGGGGGGGTGAATACAACTGTTTAAAATTAATGAGAGAATAAACAATATGCAGGTAATAAATGATGACACAGAATTTCAAGAATATGTCTTTATATTCATTGAAGGATTTTCTACAACATTCATAAAAGCATCATGATCAGTTGAACAATAAATACAACAATTAAAGCTAGATTCAACTGATCCTCTCTCTCACTTTTTGTTTTACAGTAAATGCTCTCTCTTTAAATATATCGTTGAATAATAGAGATGATGAAAGTCTATTTACAAATAAAACAAAGTGCTGCTTTTATAATGTCGTGTAGACTTGATCTTGTCCTTTTTGTGTACGTGGCCCAATCAGGACTCGTCAACAAAAAGTACTTTCCAACCACTCTGGATCAACCGTTCACAATAAGCCACTTGTCCCTTGAACATTAAATACTACATATCGACCCGCATCTCGATCTCAGCCTGGACCCATCTCGATCTCGATCTTGGTTGACAATCTCGATCTCGATCTCGATCTGTGAAAATCTCGATCTCGATCTATGAGAATCTCGATCTCGATCTTTGAGAATCTCGATCTCGATCTCGATCTGCCGTGGATAGAGATTTGCCTTTGCAATGTTTTACTTCAATTATAAATCTCGACCCGCATCTCGATCTGCTGTGGATCAACATTTGCCTTAGCAAATATGCACTCATCCAATGTTGACCTTCTTTAGTGACTAATTGAGGATTAACCTTTATGAGCAAGTTTCCCTAGCTTCTTCAATTTCTTTTCCTCACTCAATTCAAATGAGATCTTCTATTACTGACATGAACTTGCCTCCAATGTCCTGACACTTAATGCAATGGTCTGGTTCATAAGTGACTAGTCTTGTAGGGGTTCTTGCTTCTGAATGTCAGTTCTCATTTGTTGATTAACCTTTACATTATCCAGATGTTGATATACATTACATGAAATCACTTTGGTCTTCTTGATACTTCTTTGACATTAATTTGATTCTCCATTAGATAAGTTAGGGCATGAGCAATACTGAAATTGAACTTCTTCTCACTTATGCATCCTTGATTAACCAAATTAGTTACTTGTAGTTACCAAGTATCATTACCATTTCTTCAGTTGATTGATTCCATGTGCTTCTTCAGTTTCTCTTGTTTTTGCTGTTGTTTTATCTTTTACCTAGTTGAGTTACATAGTAATTAAGTGTTACAAGTTAGTACACCTATGCCTTTCACTACATGAATACACACAGTCAATAAAAACATATAACCGCAAAGGTGACTCAAAAACATAAATATGCATAAAGTGTGATACAATATCACCATAGTTTTCTGACGACCATGCTATATATATACTTGCAGGTTGCAAAAATTCTAAGAAGAACATGAAGAACATAGAAGATATTGATAACGTTACTCTACAAAAACAAAGAAAAAGAAGCAAGAGAATCTCAAAGAACAACATAACGAGTATCACATATTCTCAGGTGACTTACAAATTCACACAATTTCATTAATATATAACATATTCAATTTCGTGCATAAATATGTTTTGTTATGGGTTTCATTGTCTTGAATATTTACCCTTCGTAATTAACCTTAATATACAGAGAGTTAAACCAATTCTTTTTAAGTGGTCTCATATTTCACCAGACTTATTGAGGTTGGTAATCACCAAGCTCAACTACGAAGAACGTATTCACTTTAGTGTCATTTGCAAGGGATGGTTCCTTATTCAGAAATCTACAAATGATTGGTTCCACGACATTCCACTAAAGGCTATAAAAACAATACTGATGAAATCAGCAAAAACCGGGTTCCTTCATTTTTTCAACTTATTTATTTATTGGATATAAGGTCAGGCTGATAAAACGGTGAAAGCTTTGCTACATCAAGTTCCAATACAAAGAATTATATCAGTAGGGATATAAAGTGTACAATCCTAACAAAAGAATGTTCACGTACTTCATGACTATGTCTCAACGTCTTGCCAACAAGGATGCCGAATTCTACTGGGCAGCAAGAAGTATTATTTTAATAAATCATGTTTATCATAATATCTTGGGATATTCATACAAAATTATCAAACAAATGTCTACAGAGGGCCACCTCCTTTCATTACTATTCAAAAATATGCTCGATATATATTTTCTTCCCAAGAAAAGGACAAACGATGTCAATGTCCTAATACATATGATCAAATCCCCCGAGACAAGAAACTCTATTGTCGGCATGATACTGGATTTAACAATAATCGGTGGTGAAATCTATCCGGAAACAATATTTGGCCCGTTGATTGGAGCACCTATGTGCACTTCCTTACACCCTGATGGATATCATGTACGATCAGAACAGATGAACGATTATTAATGTCCTCAATGCAAAGTTACGTTATTGTTGGGATGCCTTGCTGCTTATCGTACAGAGTCTCTTGATTATTATCTTAATATTTATTAATCTATTACAATGTTGACTGAATTGTTGGCACTCCAAAGCCGCACTTTTTGGTCTACTCCGCCTATTTTTATTTATACATCGATAAGGTATTATTGTTTTTAAATACCTTAATTTGTATAATAAGACAATAGTGTATATGCTTTAAACTATGACCTAACCTGCCATGACATATTTCTCTGATGGGTCAATTGCATGCTGAGAGTTGAAATTTTATTTTAAATTCCCTTCGTATGATAGTACAGCCCCCTCTGAACCATTCTATGGTCATAGAGCTTGGTCTGGAATAAAAAAAATGTTATTGTTACTGCTGCAAAAAGCTATAATCAAGAATTTGCAAGCCTGGGGATCAAATCTACAGATAGCAATTCTGGACATAAACAGTTTCAATAGGAAAAATTCATTTGATAACCAACATCTGTTTTTCAGAAAATATGCCTTTTGACCCTCTCAAAGTTTCTAATTCTTCAATTGGCCACTGCATCAATTGTTTTCAACTCGGATCCAATAAAATTGTTCTTGGAATTAATTGTATATAAATTCAATTCTGTTTGGGAGTAAAAGGTTTAATGTTTTCAGAATGGTAGGTGCGCATTATTTAGTTTTAATGGCGCTGAGGGGTGTGCATCAATTAACATGTCTGGCAGGTAGAAAGAGATCAAAGGGTAACTGCTGAGAACTCACGCGGAAATAAACCTACCAATGACGGTTAAGAGCAAGATGAAGTAAGCTAACACTACACAAGTATCATTACTCCTAACAAAACCTAATATATAGGAAAGGCTGAGATTAGATTATTCATACAGGTAATGGATGCAATTTCAAAATGACAGGGCCTAATCAGTGATCTTCTACTACAAATTTTTAAAAACCTCAAAATATAATAAAGTAATTAAATCATTATAATAATAAATAGGAAGATTGAATAACACTCGTCATCAAAATGAACCGTCTCCCTACAAAATAAAAATAACAACATCCAAAAATTATGTCACTCTACTACCGCTAAAATTAAAACCTTTGAAACTGAATTGAAATTTATCATGTTTTAATGCCTCATTACTACATTTGTTACATTTCATACCTTACAGCTTAATAGTTTAGATTGTAGAGCTCCTTTCAGAACATTCTAAAAAATATCTAAAATTCTCATGACATACAATTGCGCTTGCTACAGTGATTAAAATTAAAACAAGAAAATTTTGACAAACCATTACAGCAACATAACCATTACACACATATCTTTGCAGGGAACACAAATTCAAGCAACACCATTAGAATTTAGTCTAATACCACTTTTTACAAAAAAGTTGCAACTTAGAGAAGTCTACATGATTTCAACCTATAATGTAGAACGTGCAGCTAAAACATATTGACTTGTTCCTCGAGAATTCATTCTTAATTTGCATAGGAAAACAGAAACAAAATAAACTATCGGATATACATGCAATACCAAGGTATAAATTTCAGACGACAAGTTTTGAAGAGGCTGGAACAAAGCTGGGAGATGTAACCAATATGATGGGTAATTTTATGTACTGATTGTTTGATTGCTTACACATACTTTTACATACGCTTGCTTCTCAATTTTTGCTTTGAACATCTGATAACAAATAATACATTTTTAGATGTTGGGGCAAAACCACATTGTTATGTAAATGATTTGTGCACGCATGTCTTTGTGTTCCAAATTATGTGATTGAATAGACACTTTTAATTTATAGCTTTTAAAGTAAAAATTTGAACTCATCCAAATGCACAACAATTTGATGATGGCGAGGTACCACAAGTCCTTTTAACTGTACTCAAATTTTACTAATTTTTTTTAAAACTTGCCCAACTCATTGTCTATAAAATTTGATTCTTTTAAGATTTTTCTTTAATTTGTATGCATTTTATTATTTCTGAATTTGGTAATGAGTAAATTAATCGAAATTTTTTCCCCATTTTAAAGTTATTAAAATAAAATATACAACCAACTCCGTGCTACTTAAATTAATTCAACAATATTTTTCACATTATTTAAAATCATTTAAAGCAAATAAAAAATAACTCCGTGCTTCACACATGTTATAAGCTAGTATACTATTATAAGCAAAATAAAGGTTTATTGTTGGTTTGGTATTTAGTTGATTGGTAACACTTTCCAAAAAAATGTAAATACTTTCTAAAAATATTAAAAATATATCATTTATTTTATTTATAATATAATATTAGTTATAATAATATAGTATAGATAATATAGTAGTACAAACTTAATACAATTGTAACTAGTACAGTTGAATTATATATCTCAATCTCAATGTTACTCAAACTCTTTAAACTCTATTAAATTATAAATTATTATTTATTTTAAAATCCTATTATAATTTTTAAAAAATTAATCATATATATATATATATATATATAACCTATATTTTGGTTATCCCACATTTTTATTTTACCTAAAATTAAATCTTAACATTATATTATAAATAAATAATAACATAAAATTTATACTTTTTATTTAATATAGTTGTATTAAATACAATCTGTTTACAGAATTTAGTTTCATCTTCGCTGAAACTCTTTGTTTCATTTAAAATATCAATCCATTAAAAAAATCTCATGAATATAATAATAATAATAATAATATTTTTTTATCTATATTAAATTTTATTAAAATTATATACTAAATAAAATCAAAATATCTCAATTAATCGCTCCCAAACTATTCAATTCATTTTAAATTATCACTCATAATCGAATCTAACAAGTATTATAATATTATTATTACTTTATCTATTTTAAGTTTTCAAATAACAACTAATTAGTTACATGTCTAGAATGATATAATATTATTATTCTTCTATCTATAATAAATTTTATATCAAAGATAATATAAATATCTTAATTTAATCATCGCTCAAATTATTCTGTTTATTTTAAATATATTGAAAATTTTGAGAAAATATCGTGCATCGCACGAGTTATAAGTTACTATGTTATTATAATTAAAATTATTCCAACGATCAGGTGAAGCGAGACAAACCAAAAATATTTTCCTTTATTTATTTCCTTAATTAATATTTAACATTATTTCCTTTGCATGAAGAAAATTTTATTATATAAATAAATTTATTATTTTCATATATAATATATAATTCAATAGGTTTTTTTGTTTGCGTGAATCACATTTTTCAATTAATTTTGATATTTTACATATACACGAGTATTATACTTTTCTACAAAATAAAATTTTATAAAAGTTTTTGTAGTAAAATTATTAATTTTCAAAATATATTGTCAATATTTTTAAATTTTAAAATAATGTTCACCCAATATTGCATCGAAATAAGTAAAATATTTCATGATATAATAATTTAAAAATTAAATTTTATAAATTTCCTCCCATGTGCGAACTTTCCCAAGTAAAACTTTAGAGGTATGCAAAGGAGATACGGATACCGACCTTCTTACGCATCAATCTCCACGGACCCCACTAGCTATCTACTTCACGTACGTTTCTGGTCTGTCCAGTCTCCCCAATAGTATTCGTTAGCCTAAGTACAACGTATTCCTGAATGAGTTCATAACCTCTAAAATATGAATATGACAAAAAATGTCAATCTAACATTGTAGTAGTGATTTTTTAAATTATTAAAATATTTTAAATTTCACTAATTATCATTTATTAATAAAAATTTACTAATCATCTATTATTTTATATTTATAAATAAAATATTCACTTCCATTTCTTTTCCCTCATTTCCCACTCCATTTTCACTCATTTTCTCTCATATTTTGTCTCATTTTTTATTATTGATTGTTGAAGTTGACACTATAATTAATATCCCTAAATTAGTAGGAATCGTTATTTTATAATATTAATAGAAAATAAATTATAACACTATTGTACTTGCTCATGATGTATAGAGTTTTTTTTTTAAAGGTAAGTGTATAGAGCTTTATCCGACGCGTAAAAAGTATATAAACTTTTATACAAAAATTAGTGCAATCCCTGACGATGTCGTTTAGTGGTTTGGTGATTGCCGACTTCATACTATTTTAATGGATTGAAAAATTAGTTTTTCTTTTGGTTTTTAATTTAAAAGTAGTACTTTCTTTTGAAAATTTGGAAATAAAACTAATTTTGTTTTTATTTCAAACACATAAAATGTTACCTTTTATTTATGGTATTATTCTCTATAATAACTTTGTATAATTGGCTTTTACTATTGATATTATTATATTTTTAATTTTTATTCACGATATGCTTAAACTTATAAATGATTGTTTGTTATACAGATAAATATTAAAGAAATAAAAAAAACATCTAAAAGTTTATAATATTTGTTTTAAAGTGTTATTTGGCGCAAAATTCACCGATTGAACAATACTAGCAATCATTCAAATAAATATATTTTTAAATTTTAAAGAAAAATTAAAAATCTAGATAAACTATCTTTGATACCATTGTAGATTTTTTTTTGCCAATAATACCCCTTGACATTTTCTTAATGTTTGTTTAACGGAATGGTACATTAAATAAATTTATAAGTTTGAGGGTATTATAAATAAAAGTCAAAAATGTAATATTGACAAAAGTCAATTCTAATACCATATAAAATATCTCTTTATTTATTTTACGGTATAGTTAACTATACAATAATATTGTACTCCTTATGTCCCCTTTACTTGTACTTTTGACTTTTTTAGACGTAGTTTAACGTGTATAAAAAATATACTGTTACCTAGTAATTACACTATTATAGAAGGAGCGTTGAATATAATAGTACCAAACAATTGAAACTAGAACACAAGTATATAGACGAAATATTGTTTGTATTAAATTTGACGAACTTAATACAAAACTCTCCGAAGAAAATTAATCTATATATTCTTAATAGCCGCTATTTCCCCCCCTTAGATTTACTATTATATCCTTTTAAAATTTTAAAATTTCCTGTATATTCTTGGGTGTTTTAATAATTTACTCAAGTTGGGTAGTCCATTTCTGTTTTGGGTTTTATTTGAATTATAATTTAATAATAAATATATACAAATTCTGAACTATCGGGTTTTACCCGTATTTCTCATATGGATATACACTATATACTGTTGATTGTGCTCTTCATATCAACCGATATCAATTAAGGTAACTCATACACATCAATCAATGGTGATTAACTTTAATTTTGCAATGATTAATATCACGAAATTAAGGCTAAATTATACGATCGACTACATCAATCAATGTTAATTACGATTTGTTAAAATTATATTCATCTATTAATAATTAAGAGTTAATTATTTTTATATTATAAATATTTTTATATTTACACATATAAAAATTAATAATTGATTATGGTATAAAATTAAGAGGAGAAGGGTATAATTCATAAAAATGTTAGGAATTTATTAATATTATAAAATCTTAATTATAAGTCGATTATTAATTATAGTATTATTATAAAAAAAACCCATTTAAATATTTTTCACACCCATCTATGATATTCGTAATAAGTGCTAAATTTTTTCCCTAAGAGTTACTATTTTATCCTTCTTAAATTTTAAAATTTCATTTCCATTCTTGGATATTATAGTAATTTACTCTTCCTGAATTACCCAAATATCCTATGGATTTTACCCGTTTCTAAAATATACTATCATATATTAACTTTCCATCCATTTTGAGATGACCCGCGAACTATCCATGTTTTTTACCCATGAGTCAAAATATTTACCAATGAAATTCAGATTTTTACCCACTTTTCATATTTGTTGCAGCTAACAATTAAATTCAAAATCAAAACTTTCCATAAAAGATAAATTACTATATTTTAGCGATAATTATGTTTAAGAGAATAACAAATCCTAAAATCACGACATCATTAATTCAAATTTTGAAAACACATATATCTTTCCATAAATAATTTGTATCTTATATTTAAAATAAAATATGTAATTAAACTAAATATTGAAACTAGGAAATATTCCTAATTCCTGCTAGCATTCTTTTTCAATTTTTACTAAAATTACCCCTCCTCATTTACATCCTATATATTAAATTACAAATATACCCTATATACCGTACAAATCAATGGTGATTAGTTTTGATTTTGGGATGACAAGTATCGGTTAATACAAGTATTAATGTCAATATCCGTTAATTGTGCCTCTATTGATTTCATGAGTTATCTTAATTTGGGAAGATATTTCAAATTACACGATTAGCCGGTATCCAGCACCAAATTAAGCTTGATATTTTGTATGTTTTGTTTGCATGATACAACAATCTCAGCAGCAAAATCCTATTCTTGCAGAAGTCCAAGTACCTCACATTCTTGGATTCCTATAACAGATTATCAGGTACAATTCTCTCTACATACTAAGATTGGGCTTGAAAATTATAAGTATGATGTGTATTGCTTCTGTTAATTATGATTGCGGAGTGAAGAATGTGGTCTTCAATGTGGCCTTGAATATCGTCTATCTTTTACAGCTATGATCAGTGAATTTTGAAAATTCTAATTAGCCATGAAAGAGCTTGAATTCAAATTCAAATTTTTTAAGTTTCATTTTTTCAGCAATGATCTTCTATACTTGATTAGTTAATTATCTCTTAATATCATGAAACGGGCTAAACAGGTAAACCATATTCGATGCTCAAATCCATACTCACAGATGGATTAAGTTTTACAGATGAACTATTCTTTGCATATTTCAATATTGAATACATAGATTCTTAATTTATTTGTCTCCTTTCAATATTATTAATTTGATTTTTTTAATTTGATTTGTATCTCTAAATTGTTATCATATTTGACAATGATTTTTCATGTTAATGGCTATGCAGATCAAGATATTAAAAGGTTTTTACCTGATCGGATTTGAGTATTGAGGAGCTGAGTAATTATGTCGATATGCAGTATTGGTCTCTCCCATTTCTTAGGTGATTTTAATATTTGATGTATTAATATATGTCAAAATCTTTACATTTTCACATATAAATTTTTGATCAGCACTACACATGTTTTGTTAATCGCCCTTAAGTACACTAAGTTTGGAGAAGGGGGGTTGAATACAAACTTAAGAATTAAGTGAAAATTCTTGCGGATTTAAGTTTGTTCAAAGAGAGTGTTTATTTAAGACTGATGTAACTAAGAACTAGATAATTAAAGTATTGAAGACAAAACTCAGCAAGGTTAAAAATTACTAGTGGATTGATTTTCCACTAGTGTTTTTGCTTTCAATAGATCTTAGTAAGAATACCAATTTGCTTACAAAGTTGAATTTGGAACTCAGAAAAGCATTACAAGTTTTGTCTATTTTTACTTTGCTTTTCTTGAGTTCTTGAAAACTATTGCCTTCACTTTGCTACTGTGTTTTTCTAACTATTGGAATGCCTATGCTTGCAGAATTGGAAAGATTTGATGTATGAAGATTATTAAGCATATTCCATTGCATGGCAGGCATATTCATGTTGGCAAATGCAAGATATGGATTAAACATATAAGGCATTGAAGCATACTGAACATGAATAGCATGAGAATCAACTAAATGAGGAAGAACAGAATTGGTATACATGTTAGGTACAGCAGGTACATTTGTTGCTGTAGGCATGGTGAGTTTACATTGCACAGATAAATGATTTTTACTACCACACTTAGCACATACTTTCCTAGGAGCATATTTGTCAGGTGTGTAGTTGTTGTGTTTGTTTATGCCTACTTTACCATTTCTATTTTTCTTCTTCTTTTCATTTGGCTGAATGTTAGGTTCTATCTTTTCCAATTTTTCTTTCAACTGATTTTTAGATAAGAATCCTATATTAGCCTGTTCAACTTTGATTTGAGATCCAGAGGAGCTACTTTCTTTGACAAATTTAACAGGTCTGTTAAGCTTGGTTTTGATAACACATTTCTTAGCAGTTGATGATTCCTCAATCGATGGATAATTATCCGTTGGAATAGCATTATCAATCGATGGATAATTCTTATCAGTTGATTCAGAATTAGCAATCGATTGCTTCTTTTCCAAGGATTGATCTTCATCAATGGCTATTTTCTCAAGAGTTTCAGACAACATGGTGAAAGAGTTTGTTCCATGAATGTCATTCATCTTCTTACTGGCTTTACTTGACCTGTTCCACTTATCAATAGTTCTTAGTTCATCTTCTAATTTTTCTTTTAACTTCTCTATTTCCTTTTTACTCTCAACTAGCTCATTTCTAGCATCTTTGTTTTCCATCTTGAGTCTGTCCAATTGCACTAGCTCACTCTCTAGGAAATTGTTTCTTTCAGTGAGAGTTTCTAATGTTAATTTGAGCCTAGTGTTCTCTTTGTTCAAAGACTTAAGAGTGACATGCAAATTATACAATTCATTAGACATTTCATTAATAGTAATATTGCATTCATCCTTGGACAACTCAGATAGATTTGTAGAAATTACCTGATTGGTAGATGAACTAGCTTCCTGGTCATCTTGATTGGCCATTAGTGCAAGGTTGATGTGTTCTTCTTCTTCTTCAGAATCCTCCTCAGCAGCCCAGTCCTTTTCTTCTGTCACAAAAGCCTTCTCTCTTTGTTTAAGCAGGTCAAAGTACTTCTTCTTATAGTCAATACCATCACTGAACTTTGACCTCTTTTCCATTTTAGGCTTTCTGCATTCACTTGAAAAGTGACCAGCCGATCCACAGTTGAAGCATCTGAATTGAGTCCTGTCAACAAGATTTTTGCTTTGTTGAGTGTCTCTCCTGAACTGTGATCCAGGCCTTTGCATTGGATTCCTTTTGAACTTGAGTTTAGAAAATTTTCTTGATAGAAAAGCTAAATGCTCATCTATTTCATCCATTTCATCTTTGATGAGTGACTCATCATTGTCACAAAGTTCTTTTCCTTTACCAGTAGAAGATTCATCATATCTAACATGATTTGCGCCATTGCCATGACCTTCTTTCTTCCCTTCTTTGAAATCAACATCTTCATCTATTTCTGCAACTTGCTTATCCTTGACCACCAAAGCAATGGACTTTTCTCTCTTCTGACTTTTCTCAATTTCCTCATCTTGTTGTAGCTCCAACTCATAGGTTTTCAAGATGCCATACAGCTTATCCAAGGTATAATCTTTAAAGTCAGGAGATTGTCTTATAGAAACAGTCATTGATTTCCATTCTTTGGGTAAGGACCTCAAGAATTTGAGGTTGGTGTCCTCAACAGCATAAACTCTTCCATATAGTTTAAGCTCATTTAACAGCTTTTGAAACCTACTATATGTATCATTTATTGTTTCACCACTCTTGAAGTGAAAGGCCTCATACTTTTGAATCAAGAGTTACATCTTGTTCTTTCTTACTTGCTCAGTGCCTTCACAGAGGGTTTGAAGAGTGTCCCAGACTTCTTTGGAGGTTGTACAACTGATGACATTGTCAAACATGTCCTTGTCATGACCATTAAACAAGATGTTCATAGCCTTTTTGTCCTTGTGCACTTCCTTCTCATCTTCATCTGTATACTCACTCACAGATTTAGGAATGAGTTTGTCTGGTGCTTGAGTACCATCTGCATTTACACTTGTAATTATTTTCATAGGCACATATGGACCTTTCTCTATGCAATGAACATAAGAAGGATCAATAGATAGAAGATGCAAGTGCATTTTTACTTTCCAGGGAAAATACTCATCTTTCTCTAGAACTGGAATCTTAACTCCTATGTCTCTTTGACCCATTCTTGATGTACTTTTAGATCTTGACTTTCTGTTTGTTGAAAGTTTGCTCTGATACCAATTGTTAATCGCCCTTAAGTACACTAAGTTTGGAGAAGGGGGGTTGAATATAAACTTAAGAATTAAGTGAAAATTCATGCGGATTTAAGTTTGTTCAAAGAGAGTGTTTATTTAAGACTGATGTAACTAAGAACTAGATAATTAAAGTATTGAAGACAAAACTCAGCAAGGTTAAAAATTACTAGTGGATTGATTTTCCACTAGTGTTTTTATTTTCAATAGATCTTAGTAAGAATACCAATTTGCTTACAAAGTTGAATTTGGAACTCAGAAAAGCATTACAAGTTCTGCCTATTTTTACTTTGCTTTTCTTGAGTTCTTGAAAACTATTGCCTTCACTTTGCTACCGTGTTTTTCTAACTACTATATAGAAAAACTACATCTCTAGTTTTTCATCGACAACTAACAATATAATATTACAATTTATATTGTTTACATGAAAATAGAAACTAGCTACTTTTCACAGCCTTCCTTTTTGAACTGACTAGTCCTGGAGATATCTTTGTCTTGATATATTCCTTGGATGTTGTGTTGCCTTGAAAGTCTTCACAATCCTGACAGGACTGTCTTCCAATGATTCAGTTTCTGCACTGTTCCCGTAATTCTTGGCTTTGGCTAAATAGGGAAACTTTAATCAACTGATAAATGTTGTTAAGCTTATCAGTTGATCCTCCTTTGCTTATCCATCGATGGATAGGATATCTGTTGATCAGTTGATGTGTCGATGGATAATTGAGTTATCCATCGACTCCTTATCCATTGATGGTTCTTTATCAATTGATGATTGGTATCCGTTGATAGCCTTCATCCGTTGAGTAGTGTCTTCATCCATCGACTTCAATATCAGTTGATCACTTCATTTGTGAGAATTCTGACTTGGGATATTAACAGTTGATCAGCCATTCTTCACATCTGTTGAGAAGCTAAAGATTGAAGTCAGTAATATCAGTCGACTACTTCATAGCATCCATCGAGGCAATACAATCAATTGATAATGAAACTTGAATCAAATGTTACAATCCAGTTTATCAGTTGATAAACAAGCTTCAACTGATAACTGGTTTTCTAGTCAATGGATATTTATAAGTCATATCCATCGACTAGTTACAAAGTAATTTTAAGTCCCTATTGTAATTCTAAGAAATTTGTTATCATCAAAACTTATAATTCCTAACAATCTCCCCATATTTATGACTGTGTAAAACATTCATAAATCTTCTGTTGATGATAACAAAACTTCTGAACAATTTTTATTCTTAGAATGAATTACAATATTGACAAGTATAGTTTGAGATAGAGTAATCAGATACCAGACAAAGATGAATTCTGATAATATTGATGATTGAGGTTGAATCTTTTATCTTCTCCTTCTTCCCCTTGACTCATTCATCTTGTCTTCATTTTCCTTCATCTTCCTGTAAAGGGTTCCTTTCAATATCTTCTCATCTTCAATCATGTAGTCTAATTGACTTGCCAGATGATTTAATTCCAGATTAGGCAGTTTGTCTATTTCTTGACAAATATCAATGCATTTTTCTCTGTCTTCCCTGTCCTTATATATCATTAAGTAGAATGGCTCATGAAGCACCTTTATTCCTTCAGGGTTCCAAATCTTTATTCTGTCATCCCTTTCTTCTTGAACAGGTGCCTCCCTCATCTTCTTCATTCTTTCAAGGATGGCCTTTCCTAGCTCTTCAGTTAGATAATACTTCCTGTTGAGCATAGTGTAGATTTTCCTTAAGATGCCATATCCTTGATTTAAGACTTGGTTGAATGTAAAAGTTGAGTGTGATCCATCTTCATACTCAATGTGGAGAAGATCAACATCTTTCTTCCTTTGTCCTTTTGCTGCAATCATTCCCTCAGCTTTGATTGGCACAAAGTCTTCAGATTTGTGTTTGAACACCTCTATTTCTTTGGCTTGATTACTCCCAGAAGCTTGACCTTCAGCCTTGACTTGTTTTGGCTTCCTCTCCTTGTCTCCTTTGTCTTCAACAACCAATTGTCTTTTAACTCCAGAGGATTTTGGTGCATCTTTAGGCTTGTTTGCTCTTTGCTTCACTCTTGGCCTCCTTTCACCTTCTTTTCATCTGGCTTCTCTTATTAGCCTATCCTCCTCATCATATTTCCTTTGCAATTGAATGGCTAATTCTTCTTGGGATTTTTCTTGTTTCTCCCTTTCTCTTATGCCAACTACTATGGCTTTGCTCAACAATCTTTCACTTTCCCCTCCACCTGTGACAGCTTTCTTTTTACCATCTTCAATTAGCTTTCCCTTTCCTTTCCTGTCACCAGGTTGTGAGCTACTGGAACTTGTCTCCTTGAATTTGCTAGCAATCAAATCAAATTTCCTTACTATATCCTGAGCCAACTCCTTCTTTGGATCTGTAGTCTTTGTCACTACAGTTTCACTTGCTTTGTCCAATTCAGCTTCACTTGCTTGCTTCTCCCCCTTTTTGTCATCAGCAACTTGCACTTGTGCTAATGATTGTGAGATAATAGGGGTCTCTAGCAGTTTGCTCAGAAGATTGATCTGAGTGACTTGGTTTTTCAAGATTTACTGCATGTTGAGCTCCATGGCAGCTACTCTTTTCTCCAATTCAATGGCCTTATCCTTGGCTGTAAACTCAGTGTCTAACCTTTGCTTGATTCTAGTTAGCATTGTGAGACTAAGCCTAGAATCAATGGTGGTGTCGAAGTGCATCCTTGAGCTTTCAATGTCCTCTCTTATCTTCTTCAACTCAAATCTGGAGCTTGTGACATGCATTTTCTGGATCTTTAAATTGTCTCTGTAAAAGTCCAGAATCCTTCTGTGTAAGGGATCCACCACATCTACTTCAGCCATTGACCTTCTGTAGAGAGAAATGATGGCCCTTTCTGTTTCAGCCAAATTTGTTTCATCACTAGCCACCTGAGGATCTAGAAGTCCATCATCATTAGAGCTGTCGTCAAAATCCTCAGGATTCATGTGAGATACATCATCAGGTTGATTTGCCAGGAACTCCTTCCCACTCCTGAATTGTTCTTCTGTTTGCAGCAAACCCAGCATCTGCTCAGCTTCTTGATTAGATGCTGCTGCTAGTTCTTGATAATGGGGATCTGCATGTAGAAAGGTTGAAGCATCAAGATTGACATCAATCTTATCCTCCATTGTCAAGTTGACATCTGCAACTCCTGCAGGAACTTCATGTTTTCCATCTCCCCCTGACTCTAGCCCCAACTCCTGGGTGAGTTCAGCTGCTACATGCTCAGTTTTAGAAGTTGATGCTTCATTGGATTGAAAAACAAATTTCTCTCTATTCTTTTCTCTCTCACTCTCATCTCTCTGTTCTTGCATCATGATCTCATCCTGGATTCTCACCTCTCCCTTACTTAGCTCTCCTTTTTCATCACCTTCTAAGGTGGAACTCTCTTTTGTCACACCCTCTCCTTTTGCCACCTCAGAAAAAATTGAGGGCCCCTCATTCACACACTCTCCTTTTGCCAAGGTATGCAACCCTTGCCTCTCACTCATCTCACCCACTCCACTCAAACCTAAGAGTGTATTTGCCACAAGTGTTTCAGTGGAAGCTTCAGAAATTGAAATAAATTTCTCAATCGATGGATAAGGAATATCCATCGATGGATGAATATCCGTTGATGGGAGCTCATCGATGGATGTAAGGATATCCATCGATGGAAGTGAACTAGTCAATGGATGTGGGATATCAGTTGATTGAATATTATCAATTGATTGAATATTATCAGTTGATTGAATATTATCCATTGACTTAAGAGATTTTTCAGCATTTGCCTGATCAACCAAGGTGTTATCCTTATTCGGTGATACAGGTGAGAGTGTTGGCTCCACCCTGAGTTGTAAAGAGGGTGAATTTGAAACAATGAAGTTGTCAATCAACACTATTTCTGAAGAAAAAGATTTTGAAGGAGATTGAGGAGAAGAAACAGATAAAGAATGGGGTTGTGCCTCAGGAAGATTATGAGACACATCAAAAGAGGAAGGTGAAGGCTCCACCAAATTTGCATTTGGCTTTGCAAGTTGTGTGTGTGTACCCTGTGCAATATGTGTAACCTTCTTTCTCCTTTTGTATGGCTATATTGTTTTGTGACCCTTATCCCCATCTGATGGTCCTGGTTCAGACCTCTTTTCAATAGTTACACCTTTTTGAGAAGATGCACTTAGGGATGTGTTTAAGTCCTTTACTACAACCTCAATCTGTTGGGAGATTGGGCTGGAGGCTGGCTGGTTTCTCTTAATCTCACTCTCCTTATTCTTCTGGCTTTCTTGATGTTGGTCAGTTCCCTCACCCTCAACCACCACCTTCACACTCCCCTCAGTGGTTTTCCTTTTCTTAGATTTTACAACAGTAGTCTTTTGAGAAACTACTGAGGTGGTTTGTTTAGATTTGGGTTTTGAAGGTTGTGCAACTTGGGTAGGAGGGATGAGGGCATTTCCATCTCCCTCCATTGTTGCAGAAGGCAAAGAAATTTGAGATTTTAAAGAAGAATGTAAAAGATTGAGATTTTGAAGATATACCTGCACAAGAGGAGGATAAATGAGGCACAACTTAGGGTGTAAGTTGATTCTCACAAGATCCTTGAAGACCCTCTTGTTTTGCATCCATGGCTCCAAGGACTCCATATCTACACTTATCTCATATTCTCCAATAGAGGCATTAATAATCATCATGAAAAATCTGACAAAATAAATATTATTTTTCCTAGATGACTTGGTTCCTAACTTGGCAGTTAATTCATTTAGGAGTAATGTGCCAAAATCAAAATATTTATTAAATATGACAGAATAAGCAATTTCTTGCATACTAGTTGTAATTGCATCAAAATTACTTATTTTTCTAGAAAATACTTTAATTATGGCATCAAAGAAATAACTCCATTCTTTCCTAAGATTTTTCCTAACAACTTCTCCTAATCCAGTTTCAGCATTTGCATAATTAACGGATTCTAACATATCCCTAATTTCATTTTCAGTGGGTGGTTTATCACAGTTATTTACAGGTAATCCTAAACATTCAGATAACGAAGTCTAGTAATTGTATAGGTATTACCTCTGCAAGAGTAAGAAATTACCTTCCCATCTGGTGATATTTCTGCAGAGTTCCACAGTTCCTCAACAAATGAACACACGATTGTTGGTGCTTCGCTGAGAGCTTTGGACACTTTGCAGTCTCCTAGGAATTGCATCAATGGATGAAAGTCCACAGGAGCATCATTCACCGTTAGACATGCTGTGAAGTTGTTCTACTCGTAGATGAACCCAGTGGAAGAGACAATCTTCTTTTGTGGTGCCATTTTTCAGTTGATATTCAAGAAATTAAAGAGAACTTGGAAGAAATTAAGAGAATTCGTGAGAATTAGAGAGAATTAGCTTTAGAGAGAGAGATACAGAGATGAATAGATTAGAGTTAGAAAGTAAAATAGCAGGTAAGAATGAATTTTTAATTGCAACTGCTATTTATATTTTCTGGTATTAAAAAGACTTGAAAAGACCTTTTTAATTAGGGAGATAACCGTTGATGTATAAAAGACTGTAGTTGATTACCCTTGATAGTAATTATCCAACGGCTATAATCTGATCAACGGATAAATAAAACTGTATAAATACTATTACTATCGACTGATATAATAAAGAGTTAATCATTTATCGATCGATCACTAATTACTGGAGTAATTATCTGTCGATAGATAAATATCCATCGATAGGAATAAAATTTATCAGTTGATCAATAAGTAAAGAATTAATCCATCGATTAAACAATTACTGAGGTAATTATTTGTCGATAGACAAATATCCATTGATAGAAATAAATATCCATTGATAATTAACACATTTATCAATTGATTACTTGGATTCAACAGATAATTATGAACAATGGCTACAATTTAAAGAAAACTTGACAGACGTTTCAAGATTGAGCAAAATTAAGCATGCCTAACTCACAGACTAATCTGTTAAAGGTAGATTCATCTAGAGGTTTGGTAAAAATGTCTGCAAGTTGTTGTTCACTAGGGACAAAATGTAACTCAACTGTACCATTCATTACATGTTCCCTAATGAAATGATACCTTATGTCAATATGTTTGGTTCTGGAGTGTTGCACAGGATTTTCTGTTATTGCAATGGCACTTGTATTGTCACAGAAAATGGGAATCTTGTTCAAGTTGAACCCATAGTCAAATAGTTGATTCCTCATCCATAATATTTGTGCACAGCAGCTTCCAGCAGCAATGTACTCAGCTTCTGCAGTTGAAGTTGATACTGAGTGTTGCTTTTTACTAAACCATGACATAAGTTTATTTCCTAGAAATTGACAGGTGCCTGTAGTACTTTTCTTGTCTATTTTGCAACCTGCATAATCTGCATCTGAGTAGCCTATTAGATTAAAACCAGAATCTCTAGGATACCAAATACCTAAATTTGATGTACCCTTAAGATATCTAAAAATTCTTTTAATAGTTACTAAATGAGATTCTCTAGGATCAGCCTGAAATCTAGCACATAAGCATGTAGAGAACATTATATCTGGTCTGCTAGCAGTTAAATATAAAAGTGAGCCTACCATGCCTCTATAACTTGAAATATCCACCTTAGCTTCTTTGGTGTTTAATTCAAGTTTAGTGGCAGTGGCCATGGGAGTTTTTGCAGAAGAACATTCACTTAACTCAAATTTCTTTAACAAATCATGAATGTACTTTGTTTGATTTATAAAAATACCATCCTTAACTTGTTTGACTTGCAACCCAAGAAAGTAGGTAAGCTCTCCCATCATGCTCATTTCATATTTACTCTGCATTAATTTGGCAAACTTCTTGCAAAGTTCCTCATTTGTTGATCCAAAAATAATGTCATCCACATAAATTTGTACAAGAATGATAGAGCCATTAACATTCCTACTAAATAGAGTTTTATCAACAGTACCTCTTGTGAAGTGATTCTCAATGAGGAACTGAGATATAGTATCATACCAGGCCCTTGGTGCTTGCTTCAAGCCAAAAAGTGCTTTGAGTAAATAGTAGACAAAGTTAGGGAATTTTGGACCTTCAAAACCAGGAGGTTGTTCCACATAGACTTCCTCTTCTAGTACTCCATTCAAAAATGCACTCTTCACATCCATCTGGTAGACTTTGAAATTAGCATGTGCAGCATAAGCCAGAAAGATTCTGATTGCTTCTAACCTTGCAACTGGTGCAAATGTTTCATCAAAATCAATTCCTTCTTCTTGTGAATAACCCTTTGCTACAAGCCTTGCTTTGTTCCTAGTCACAATACCAGTTTCATCCATTTTGTTTCTGAATACCCATTTTGTACCAATTACTGCTCTATCTTTTGGTCTGGGCACCAGCTTCCATACTTTATTTCTTTCAAATTGATTCAGTTCTTCCTGCATAGCTAGAACCCAATCAGGATCCATAATAGCATTTTCAATTCTTTTGGGTTCTTCTTGAGATAGAAAACTGCTATACAGACACTCATTTTGAGTAGCACTTCTTGTCTTGACACCTTCTTCTGCATTTCCAATGATCAGTTCAAATGGATGGCTTCTTGTCCATTTTCTTTGAGGAGGCAAATTTTGCCTTGATGATGAAGCTTCATGATCATTTGTATTGAATTCAAATTGATTTGAATTTGTCGATTGATTCTGAAACCCTCCCCCTGTGTTGGATACCCTTGTTGTAGAGTGTTGATTATCCATTGAAGAGTTACCAGTTGATGCATTATCAGTTGATGGAATTCTTTCAACTGATAAATTATCCATTGATGCAGTAACATCAACTGATATTGGGTTTCTGAAAACTTGAGGTTTTATAATTTCTACCTCTTCATCATCATTTACATCATTTGATTCATTCTCAAAGTGCAGTATGTCATGATTTCCTTCATCAAACAAGCCTTGAATCTTTTTATCATCAAATACTACATGTATAGATTCCATAACAATGTGTAGTCTGAGATTGTAGACTCTATAGGCTATGCCTGATAGTGCATACCCAACAAATATAGCTTCATCAGCCTTGGCTTCAACCTTTCCTAGGTTTTCACCTTGATTTCTTAGCACATAGCACTTGCAGCCAAAAACATGAAGAAACCCCACTTTTGGCTTTTTGTCTTTCTTGATCAATTGATAAGGTGTCTTCCCTTGAGCTTTATTTACTAGGGAGATGTTTTGAATGAAACATGCTGTGTTTATGGCCTCAGCCCAGAAATATGTTGGAAGTTTAGCATCCTCCAACATGGTTCTAGCTGCTTCAATCAATGTCCTATTTTTCCTTTCAACTACCCCATTTTGTTGATGTGTTCTAGGTGCAGAGAATGTGTGTATGATTCCTTTTGATTCACAGAACTCTTTCCTTTTGATTCCTTTGGCTTGGTTTCCAATTTTTGTACCTTTGGTTTAGGTGGTTTTACTTCCACTTCAACCTTAGGTTTTGGTTTCCTTACCTCAGACTTCTCAGTGCCAATATTTGGAATGCCTATGCTTGCAGAATTGGAAAGATTTGATGTATGAAGATTATTAAGCATATTCCATTGCATGGCAGGCATATTCATGTTGGCAAATGCAAGATATGGATTAAACATATAAGGCATTGAAGCATACTGAGCATGAATAGCATGAGAATCAACTAAATGAGGAAGAACAGAATTGGTATACATGTTAGGTACAGCAGGTACATTTGTTGCTGTAGGCATGGTGAGTTTACATTGTACAGATAAATGATTTTTACTACCACACTTAGCACATACTTTCCTAGGAGCATATTTGTCAGGTGTGTAGTTGTTGTGCTTGTTTATGCCTACTTTACCATTTCTATTTTTCTTCTTCTTTTCATTTGGCTGAATGTTAGGTTCTATCTTTTCTAATTTTTCTTTCAACTGATTTTTAGATAAGAATCCTATATTAGCCTGTTCAACTTTGATTTGAGATCCAGAGGAGCTACTTTCTTTGACAAATTTAACAGGTCTGTTAAGCTTGGTTTTGATAACACATTTCTTAGCAGTTGATGATTCCTCAATCGATGGATAATTATCCGTTGGAATAGCATTATCAATCGATGGATAATTCTTATCAGTTGATTCAGAATTAGCAATCGATTGCTTCTTTTCCAAGGATTGATCTTCATCAATGGCTATTTTCTCAAGAGTTTCAGACAACATGGTGAAAGAGTTTGTTCCATGAATGTCATTCATCTTCTTACTGGCTTTACTTGACCTGTTCCACTTATCAATAGTTCTTAGTTCATCTTCTAATTTTTCTTTTAACTTCTCTATTTCCTTTTTACTCTCAACTAGCTCATTTCTAGCATCTTTGTTTTCCATCTTGAGTCTGTCCAATTGCACTAGCTCACTCTCTAGGAAATTGTTTCTTTCAGTGAGAGTTTCTAATGTTAATTTGAGCCTAGTGTTCTCTTTGTTCAAAGACTTAAGAGTGACATGCAAATTATACAATTCATTAGACATTTCATTAATAGTAATATTGCATTCATCCTTGGACAACTCAGATAGATTTGTAGAAATTACCTGATTGGTAGATGAACTAGCTTCCTGGTCATCTTGATTGGCCATTAGTGCAAGGTTGATGTGTTCTTCTTCTTCTTCAGAATCCTCCTCAGCAGCCCAGTCCTTTTCTTCTGTCACAAAAGCCTTCTCTCTTTGTTTAAGCAGGTCAAAGTACTTCTTCTTATAGTCAATACCATCACTGAACTTTGACCTCTTTTCCATTTTAGGCTTTCTGCATTCACTTGAAAAGTGACCAGCCGATCCACAGTTGAAGCATCTGAATTGAGTCCTGTCAACAAGATTTTTGCTTTGTTGAGTGTCTCTCCTGAACTGTGATCCAGGCCTTTGCATTGGATTCCTTTTGAACTTGAGTTTAGAAAATTTTCTTGATAGAAAAGCTAAATGCTCATCTATTTCATCCATTTCATCTTTGATGAGTGACTCATCATTGTCACAAAGTTCTTTTCCTTTACCAGTAGAAGATTCATCATATCTAACATGATTTGCGCCATTGCCATGACCTTCTTTCTTCCCTTCTTTGAAATCAACATCTTCATCTATTTCTGCAACTTGCTTATCCTTGACCACCAAAGCAATGGACTTTTCTCTCTTCTGACTTTTCTCAATTTCCTCATCTTGTTGTAGCTCCAACTCATAGGTTTTCAAGATGCCATACAGCTTATCCAAGGTATAATCTTTAAAGTCAGGAGATTGTCTTATAGAAACAGTCATTGATTTCCATTCTTTGGGTAAGGACCTCAAGAATTTGAGGTTGGTGTCCTCAACAGCATAAACTCTTCCATATAGTTTAAGCTCATTTAACAGCTTTTGAAACCTACTATATGTATCATTTATTGTTTCACCACTCTTGAAGTGAAAGGCCTCATACTTTTGAATCAAGAGTTACATCTTGTTCTTTCTTACTTGCTCAGTGCCTTCACAGAGGGTTTGGAGAGTGTCCCAGACTTCTTTGGAGGTTGTACAACTGATGACATTGTCAAACATGTCCTTGTCATGACCATTAAACAAGATGTTCATAGCCTTTTTGTCCTTGTGCACTTCCTTCTCATCTTCATCTGTATACTCACTCACAGATTTAGGAATGAGTTTGTCTGGTGCTTGAGTACCATCTGCATTTACACTTGTAATTATTTTCATAGGCACATATGGACCTTTCTCTATGCAATGAACATAAGAAGGATCAATAGATAGAAGATGCAAGTGCATTTTTACTTTCCAGGGAAAATACTCATCTTTCTCTAGAACTGGAATCTTAACTCCTATGTCTCTTTGACCCATTCTTGATGTACTTTTAGATCTTGACTTTCTGTTTGTTGAAAGTTTGCTCTGATACCAATTGTTAATCGCCCTTAAGTACACTAAGTTTGGAGAAGGGGGGTTGAATATAAACTTAAGAATTAAGTGAAAATTCATGCGGATTTAAGTTTGTTCAAAGAGAGTGTTTATTTAAGACTGATGTAACTAAGAACTAGATAATTAAAGTATTGAAGACAAAACTCAGCAAGGTTAAAAATTACTAGTGGATTGATTTTCCACTAGTGTTTTTATTTTCAATAGATCTTAGTAAGAATACCAATTTGCTTACAAAGTTGAATTTGGAACTCAGAAAAGCATTACAAGTTCTGCCTATTTTTACTTTGCTTTTCTTGAGTTCTTGAAAACTATTGCCTTCACTTTGCTACCGTGTTTTTCTAACTACTATATAGAAAAACTACATCTCTAGTTTTTCATCGACAACTAACAATATAATATTACAATTTATATTGTTTACATGAAAATAGAAACTAGCTACTTTTCACAGCCTTCCTTTTTGAACTGACTAGTCCTGGAGATATCTTTGTCTTGATATATTCCTTGGATGTTGTGTTGCCTTGAAAGTCTTCACAATCCTGACAGGACTGTCTTCCAATGATTCAGTTTCTGCACTGTTCCCGTAATTCTTGGCTTTGGCTAAATAGGGAAACTTTAATCAACTGATAAATGTTATTAAGCTTATCAGTTGATCCTCCTTTGCTTATCCATCGATGGATAGGATATCTGTTGATCAGTTGATGTGTCGATGGATAATTGAGTTATCCATCGACTCCTTATCCATTGATGGTTCTTTATCAATTGATGATTGGTATCCGTTGATAGCCTTCATCCGTTGAGTAGTGTCTTCATCCATCGACTTCAATATCAGTTGATCACTTCATTTGTGAGAATTCTGACTTGGGATATTAACAGTTGATCAGCCATTCTTCACATCTGTTGAGAAACTAAAGATTGAAGTCAGTAATATCAGTCGACTACTTCATAGCATCCATCGAGGCAATACAATCAATTGATAATGAAACTTGAATCAAATGTTACAATCCAGTTTATCAGTTGATAAACAAGCTTCAACTGATAACTGGTTTTCTAGTCAATGGATATTTATAAGTCATATCCATCGACTAGTTACAAAGTAATTTTAAGTCCCTATTGTAATTCTAAGAAATTTGTTATCATCAAAACTTATAATTCCTAACATGTTTGATAAAAGTCCTACAAATGTATTTTCATTTGGGTAATTTTTATCAATTTTTTAGTTATTTGAGTTTCCCATATTGCAGAAATAGGGATGTAACATACAACAAGATAGTTAGTTACGTGGTATTATTATTCACGGTCAAATGGATCTTTCAGGTTAGCCTCTATATATCACATGAATTATTTTTAATAATCAGATTATTTAAATTCCTCGATAATAAGTTTTGAGTGTTTAATTGTGCCTAATTGTGCATTATCACTTTGATTAGATAATGATGTCATTTGCTTTTAGATGTTATAATGTGTGTATAGGCAAATTGATATTAGAGGAGTTAATTACCGGACTTTGGAAGAGCTATTCAAGATTTGTAAGGATAAGAGCAGGATTGTAAAATATGAGTTATTGTAAGCATGTGAGAAGATTATTATTTGTTGCAACTTTACAATTTTAATTAGATTTAATCTAACACAGTTTCATGTTTTCTCTTGGTTTATGATGCAAATTGTATGATTGTATCGTGTACATTTCTATGATCTTAAAACTACTTTGTATTTTATCTAATCTATTTGGATACGATATGTTGCAGATACCTGAAGGTGCTGAAACTGAAGATGGTAGCTCTGAGGAAGAGGGTTCTGAAGAGGAATCTGAAGATTCTGGGGAAGAAGAGAAACAAACTCCTAAGCCACACATCGTATTTTCTCTTCTAAAAGTGCTAACATGTGCCTGATTGTATTTTCTGTATGTTCATGTGTACCGTATGTTGAATCTAATTTTTTAATGCACACAAAAACTGCTAGCACACCACAAGCTGCAACCACAGGAGGCAAAAATTCTTTTAACGTCATTTGTTCAAGTGAACTTCATCAGAACCATCTGCAATTCTTAAAGTTCTTGATGTAGCATTAAGGAGGGATATAATTGTGTCACCTGATAGACCAACTCATGGTATAATTAGCGTGGTAGTGGGTTATATTGGTGTATTAGCGATATAAATTATGATTTAACATTGTTAGTGTTGTATGTTGACAGCTTATCATGATGCTAGAGGCAGGGGTAAGACGTGGTTATGGTCGTAGTCATGGAAGAACTAAAGATAACGGCTATCAGTCTTATAACAGTGTCTTCACATCTCAATTTACAGATTTTGGTTTCATAGACAATATGTTCTCAAAATATTTTGTAGAGAAATATAAATGTTTTGTTAATTAAGTTTACTGCAGTCTATTTTCTCCTAGCAAATGATTAACATCTATATATTTTGTTTGATAATAGATGGGTTGAGGATTCGCAGTGGGAGTGCAGCATGTCAGGAGTGGATTTCAGGTGGAAGAAGATTGCATTTCCTGTAATGGAGCATTACACAGAGGCAACTGATGGTGGATATCACAAAAAAATTTCAGAAAAGGTCAAATCAGGTATATAACAATTTTAATGTCAGTAAAGATTTGAATATATTTTTTAATTAATACCTGACTAATAATTATTTTTTGTATAATGATTTTACGATTCTCATTGTGTTTGTGATGCATTCATCATTTATGTCTTGGATTTGATGTCTTGAAGGAGCTGAACAATGATTTTGTGATATAGACATGTTACAAAACATATTGTATGGTCAAGAACAATTCAATCCCCCTTCTACTTGTGCAACTGGGAAAACAATTCTTTCAAGTCTATCTTTAAGTACCTAGTTCTATCCCACCAGCCCTCATTGGTCAAGAACAAACGAATCTTACAAAAAGAGAATAGCTCAGGGCTAACGACTCTCTTCAAATAGTTGATTCTATGCCACGCTAGATTAAAAAGAGAAACTGTACCTTTTGAGATTGCTATGGTCAGCTCATGCTCCGGTAGAAACCAATATTGTAGTAAGCTTTGTTACTCCCTGAGTTGCTACTCATTCAGCCCTAACCCTTGTGACCCCTCCTCTTGGGATCCCTTTATACTATAGCTTGATTTGCCTATGCTCTGCTTAGTCTTCACTTCCCGATTCAGGCAGGCTTCTCCTTCCGAATCTTCCTTGAAAATCCTACTTCTACCATACCCTCCAATTTGCCCAAATCGCCTCATCCTCTGTACTTTTATTTCATCATAGATTTGTATTTGAAATCTATGTTATATTTTTTTAATATTTATTATGTTATATTTTTTTATTGATATATCAATTATAACTCTGCCACTACAACTGCTGGATGATAAAAACCTAGGAAAATATAATTGTCTAAGGCACAAATTCGAAAAGACCTGCCGCTCCACTAATAGAATTGTCAATAATAAATTATCTAGTTTATTTTAAATATATTAAAAAATTTGAAAAAATACTGTGCATCGCACGAGTTATAAACTAATATATTATTATAATTAAAACTATTCAAACGATCAGGAGAAGCAAGACAAACCAAAAATATTTTCCTCTATTTATTTAACTAATTAATATTTAACATTGTTTCCTTTGCATGAAGAAAATATTATTATATAAATAAATTTATTATTTTCATATATAACATATAATTCAATAGGTTTTTTGTTTGCGTGAATCACATTTTTCAATTAATTTTGATGTTTTACATATACACGAATATTATACTTTTCTATAAAATAATTTTTTATAATAGTTTTTGTAATAAAATTATTAATTTTCAAAATATATTGTCAATATTTTTTAAATTTAAAATAATGTTCACCCAATATTGCATCGAAATAAGTAAAATATTTCATGATATAATACTTTAAAAATTAAAAATTAATTAAATTTTATAAATTTCCTCCATGTGCGAACTTTCCCTAGTAAAACTTTAATGGTATGCAAAGGAGATACGGATACCGACTTTCTTACGCATCAATCTCCACGGCACCACTACCGACTTTCTTATGCATCAATCTCCACGGACCCCACTAGCTATCCAGTCTCCCCAGTAGTACTCGCAAGAACAATTTCAGCAGATTCCCGGTTCCTAAATTTTAAAATAGGGAATATGAAAAAAAATGTCGTTTTAATAATATCCTAATAATTTCCTAATTTATTATAATATTTTAAATTTTACTAATCATTATCAATTAATAGAGATTCACTGATCATCACCTATTTTATATTTATAAATAAAATATTCACTTCTTTCTCTTTTCTCTCATTTTTTTCTCCATTTTCACTCATTTTCTCTCTACTTTTCTCTCATTTTTTTTATTATTATAATAATAATAAATGAGAATAAGGCTTGTTGTTGTAGTTGACACTATAATTGATATCCCTAAATTATTAAGTGCAATTATTTTATAATATTAAAAGGAAATGAGTTAACACACTTTTGAACTTGTTCTAAATGTAAAGAGTTTTTTTTAGAGGTAAATGTATAGAGCTTTATTCGACGTGTAAAAAGTTTATAAACTTTTATACAAAAATTAGTACAATCCCTGACGATGTGGTTTAGTGGCTTAGTGATTGCCGACTTCATTTTATTTTAATGGGTTAAAAGATTAGTTTTTCTTTGGGTTTTTAGTTTAAAAGTAGTACTTTCTTTTGAAAATTTGGAAATAAAACTATTTTTATTTTTATTTCAAACACATAAAATGTTACCTTTTATTTATGGTATTATTCTCTATAATAACTTTGTATAATTGGCTTTTACTATTGATATTATTATATTTTTAATTTTTATTCACAGTATTCTTAAACTTATATATTATTGTTTGTTAAACATTTTCGTTAGATAAATATTAAAGAAATAAAAAACATCTAAAAGTTTATAATATTAGTTTTAAAGTGTTATTTGGCGTAAAATTCACCGATTGAATAATACTTGCAATCATTCAAATAAATATATTTTTAAAATTTTAAAGAAAAATTAAAAACCTAGATAAATTATCTTTCATATCATTGTAGAATTGGATTTTGCCGATAATACCCCTTGACGTTTTCTTAATGTTTGTTTAACAGAAAGGTACATTAAATAAATTTATAAATTTGAGGGTAATATAAATAAAAGTCAAAAATGTAATATTGGTAAAAGTCAATTCTAATACCATATAAAATATCTCTTTATTTATTTTACGGTATAGTTAACTGTACACTAATATCGTACTCCCTCCGTCCCTTTTACTTGTACTTTTGACATTTTTAAACGTAGTTTAACGTATATAAAAAACATATTTAGAGATATTATTTCTTAAATTTTCATTTTCTATATAAAAATTCAATATCTATATTTTTATTTAGAAAAAGAAGTTTTGAAAAATAATTTATCTAACTATGTTCTTTACTCGCTTTAAATTACGTGGAAAAAGTCAAAAAGACAAGTAAAAGGAGACATAGAGAGTATGTACTATTTCATATTTTTAAGAATAATTAAAATATAATAATAATAATAATAATAACATTTAATAATAATAATAATAAATGATTAAAATTAGATTAAAATAATAGGTTTTTTGAATATGGGTCAGAATTGAATTACGAATTCAAGTAGGTTTAGAAATTAAGTTTTTAAAACTCTATATATTGATTAAGATCTCCTCATTTTTTTATATTTTCTTAAATCCAACAAAACTAAACAGTTATAAATCTCTCCTAATACACAAATTTTTGTTCTTTTTCTAAGTTTTTTTTATTGGAATTCATAGTATTATTTATACATAACTCAACCATCTTGTAAAATTCGTAACATATTCATCGTAAATTAGATTTAGTTGATTATGGATTTTCCAGAAAGTTTTTTCATTCTCTATAACTTTCGTGAGTTTTTCCACAAATATCATTCAAAAAGACAAAAAGGTGAATTACAAATCTAATCAGAATTGGAACCATGAAGAATTTTGACGTTTGAGATGTTCGATATGTGATATTTTCAATTGAGTACTATATGTTCTAATATGGTGTGAATTCTTTGTTTGCGTAACTGAGGTAAGTAATTTTTCGTTACTCTGTATTATGTAAGTAACTAGTTGTTGCTCTATATTATTGTGTAACTGATTTTCTATTGTTTTATATTAGTTTGAAATGTGTTTTATATTGTTTGATTACTTGTCCTCAATTATCTATTTGAAATATCGTATATAGTATATTGACATTTGATTAATAAGAAAATAATTTTTCAAAAATCTCCAGTCTTAATCGCATGAAAAATAACATCTCAGTCACTGGAAAAGTGAGACATAAGGATAAAAATAAGATTCCGGTCACTAAGAAAGTGTGATATGAGGAATAAGAATAACATCTCAACCACTGAAAACGTGTGACAAAAGGAATAAGAATAAGATCACGACCACCTGTAAACTGTGACATAAGAATAAGAATAAGATGTCAGTCATCGGCAAAGTGTGACATAAGTATAAGAATAACATAATGGTCACTGAAATAGTCTGACCATGATTTAAGATTGTGGGAATAAAATATGGATACTTTTTTAAGATTTATTTATTAATTAAGAATTTTGAATATGTGACTTATAATATGCATTGTTATGAATTAATTTGTTACGTGAGAATCGTTGTGATAATTGTATTGAGAATAGTATGCGGAACTATGTGATAAACATTACGTGATACATGTTTAAATTGTAATTTTGAAAATATAAAATATTATTTTGATTCGTTGGACGGTAGTTGCTTGCTGAGTTTTGTAACTCATTCTTTTAGTATTTCAGATTTGGTATAAGAGGAAGTTGAGGTACATTCGAGTTCGAGAATCCTAAATTTGGAGTAGATTGGTTGTTGACTTGTCATTGTTAGTTTTGATTTTGTAATAGTTATCTTTGTAATAAAGTTTTGTATTAATAAATTATATTGGATTTTAGATTTGCTCGAATTCATAGTCCGAAAAAGTATGGGATATTACATCATAACTTCAAAAATGAATAATATTAATTTATAATCCACGTTATATATAAGGTTCTTTTAATATTTTATTAAATTAATAATATTTTTTATTTTTTTTTAAAATTAAGACATTGAAATAATTATTATAATATTATACTAATTTTTATAATACTATTATCCACAAACATTAAATGTTTAATTTGGGAACTAAAACTAGTGATATTATTAAGACGGTGATTTACATTATTACTAACAATTAATAATTTCATATAGTTATATAATTAGATAATATGAGAATATTATTTTGTTTTTAATTTTTAATTGATTTAAGTATTAAAAGGGATATTTAGATATGTTATCATAATTTTATTTAATTTTTATTTCTAAAAATTCAAAAAGACTAAATATATTTTAGTCCTTTTAAATTTTTAAGAATATTTTTATATTATTAATAAATAATTTTAGACTATAAAACAATTAATATGGCTAATAATATATATATATAAGGCCATGGGAAGGTACTACAATCAAACAAAGAAGCCAGCTTAAAAGTTGTTGGATCAAATCAAGCCAACTACTTTGTATTTACTTGTCTTGTTATAATACATTTAGAACTTCTGTATTAGATTGGTGACTTAGTTATTTTAATGTACACTTGTAAATTGAAGTATGATTCAATTGTAATTCTAAGTTGGAATTAAGAGTCAAAGAATAAAGTCTGATAGAAGATTTAAGTTTGGATCATGCGTCAAGGCAAAGAAGGCACTCATCCTGGATCTTTTTAGGTTAAAAATGTTAAACCTCCTGCTCTGATACCAGTTGTTAAACAAGATGAGTGTTGCAGAAGGAGGGGTTGAATGCAACTCTATTAATTATTAAAAATTCTTGCTAATCAATAACAAGAATAATAATTAATTAGTTAGGAATGCAAATAAACTAAGCAGATAAGGTGAAAAAGTATATAAACTTCAAAAATTAATTTTATTAATTTTTATTTCGCTACAACTGTTTAGACAAACAAATCCAGCTTCGATAGATACAATAACAATGAATTTGTTAATGTCTCTATATTTGAGAAAATTCTAACTCAGTTGCATAAGTGAAAGTACTTGTGAGATAAATGTATTTATACTGAGACACATATCCCACTTACAAGAGTACTTTCCCTTGTTCCTAGAACAAATCTTGAAATAAAAACTTTACTTTTTCCATTCAAATTTGTCTTCATTCCATTTATAGATAAAACAGCTCTGAGATATGCAGACATCTTTGACTCTTTAAGCATGCCTTACCTTTTGCTTGAATTCTCTCAAGTTGCAGTAGTGGACTTGATAGACTAAATAGTATTGTCAAAATCATTTCTTGTGTTCTCACTATTTAGCCTGTTACTTGAAATAGACTGTCAACTTTACTAAAAAAGTTTACTGTCAACTTTTAGCTTCCCTTTGGTGACAGTATCTTCGGCTCCGTATACTTTGTTGTCAAGCTTTGATAGTTCATGAAACATACTGTCTTCCAAAGCCGCTGTTAACTAACCCCGCCAATGATGTTGTCAACTACTCCGTCAAAGTTGCTGTCAGTAAAACTTGTTGTCTTCAATTCTTCATACTCCGTCAAGTTTACTGTCAATGGAGTAGTTGCTGTCAACAACACTTGTTGTCTTCAATTCTTCATATTCCGCCAAGTTTACTGTCAATGGAGTAGTTGTTGTTAGCTGTTCCAAATGTGTTGTCATTTGTAATGTACTGTCATAGGCTTGAGTACTTGAAATGTTGTTATCTGAGTTTTGAATCATGTTGTGCATGAACACTTAGTGAACTTCTACTACATAACTCATTTTTATTCATTTGTACAAGACAATAACTTTTAAATGTACTAATGTACTGTCTATAAGTGACTACTAACTATACTGTAAATATGTTTTACTTAACTTATTAAACTTAAACTAAGTACACTAATTGGTTACACCATAATCCCTAACAAAATGAAATAAATTATCATATTAAATTAAATCTTTAAACCATATAAAATAATTATTTTATAATATATATATATTATACATACAACTCTATCACCGATGTAATATATTTTTTATATAACTGCTCACACATAATATTATATTATATTTAAATTAAAGCATATATTTTTTTATTAAAAATAATGTTACAATTCTGCTTCTTAATAATAAAATAAATAAATTATCACATTAAATAAATATTTAAATTATATAAAATATTTTATTATACTATATATATTATACATACAATTCTATCAACAGAGTAATCCTCTTTTATAGAACTGTTCACGGGTAATATTATTTGTTTTCTCAATTACACAAATAGAAGGGGGGGTTGAATACTTGTGTGTCTTATCTGCCTGATTTAAAATCAACTCAATAACAATAAACAGATATCAATTAAGAACAAAAATCAAACACAAAGATATGAATAAGTACTATTTGTATTATTGATTTGTAAAAACTCTCCTAGGATGTACACAAACCCTAGCAGCTTCTCTGTGTTTATCACAACAACTCTCTCTATTTCTATGCACTCACAAAATTTTACTCAGACAAATTTTGCTTCAACTTTCACACCCTTACAATCAGGTTACATAGAGTTTATATAGAGAGCTGCCTATCAGCTAATAACAGAAAGATAAATTACAATAGGAATAGAATTCCTAATTATTAGTTGACAGTTTCCTTCTGCAATTCTTCTTCCTTATTTTTATAGCATATCTGCAATATCTTTGGCTTTATCTTCAAAGACTTCCCTTATCTGTGATCGTCTTCCAAATTTAGCTTTAACTTTATAGACTCTGAATTCTTCAGACTCTGCCAGACTATAGACTCTGATCATTTGTAGACTCTAACAGATCTTAGACTCCGATAGTTTATAGACTCTGATCACTTTCCAGACTCTGATCTTCATGCAGACTCTGGTTTTACTTTCTGCAGAAATTCTTCTAAGTACAAGTAACTTGAGTATTGACTACCTAAACTCTGATTATACATTTCAGAGACTAGAAAGATATATTGCAAATAAACTAAGCTAACTTCTGTTATAGTATTTTATACATCATCAAATGAATATATTCCTAACATTATTTTATATTTAAATTATAGAATGTAATTTCTATCTTAGGAATAATATTATAATATAATTTTTATCAAATATAGTTGTATTAACATTTAACTCAATTTTATCACAGTTTTTTAAGTTATTTAAAATTACAATATATTAATCATATCTCATGAATATTAAAATAAAAAAAATTAATATAACATAATAATATATAAATAACATATAAAAAATTAATAATAAAATATATTACTATATTAAATTAAATAATCATATAAAGTAAATAATATATAATTTATTAATGTACCTTGTGCTTTGTTTGTGTCCCACTCAATTTCAAATAAACTTTTTAATTAAATTTTAATTAAAATATAGAGTTGTACTCATGTATTCTATCTTTATTATTATAACCAAAATTTTAATTAAAATATAGAGTTATACTAATGTATTCTATCTATATTATTATAATCTTTCATCTTACTCAAGTGAACCATGGAAAAGATCCTAATCGCATAAAAACGAACATAACCATCCAATTTTAATAAAATCTAAAATTTTAGAGAAGATATATTATATATATAACTCTATCCGCGATACTCCTCATTTTATACAACTGCTCACGAATAATATTATATTATATTTAAATTATATTCTATATTTTTTATTTTAAGAATCCTACTTATCCTATAATTTTTATTTAATATAGTTTACACACATTCAATTCAATTTCATCACCATTCAAATTCATTTATTTATTTCAAATTATGACTTATCATTAAATTTTATGAATATTAATATATAAATATTATTATATAGAAGAGGATCTACTAAAAATATATTAAAAATATCAAGGTCGTTCCCCATCTACTTTCTCTCTGGTCCAGCAAAACAAAACAAAACAAAACAATCACGTCCACCATGCTTGCTCCGGGACCTCTCCTCCGCCTTGCCTACGGAGAAGTCCCCAAACCTCCTACGTTATTTACCAAGACGCCCCTCACATCTTCTCCGCGTTACCCTCGCAGGACCCCACTCTCTATTGCCACCACTTTCATTACTTTGAAATCTTCCGACAGGCCTGTCGTAACCGTACGAGCTTCAGAAACCGATACAACAACCACCTTAAATCAAACTCCTCACTCTACTGATGTTGTTTTTACGGATACTTTCCGGATTAGGCGACCTCAAAAGGTTACGTCCCGTAATTTGTGTTTTTTTCTTACGTAGAGTCTCGTTCTGGTGAGAACTTAAAATAAGAACCGAGAATTTAATTTATTTTTATCTTGAAATGAGAACTAAAAACTTAAAATGAGAATCGAGAAATAATATATTTTTATAGTTGAAATCATCTGTATTATATTTGTTATCAGATCAAGTAGTTACTTTTTAATTTCATGCTAAACTTACTCTTAAGTGAGAAAGTTATGATAACTTCTTAAGGGTAAAGAAAATTGAACAATTCGAATTCATTTACTAACACCTTGACGTTGTAGAAGAACCGCCAACTTAATATGATATTAGAGTTCAGGTTGGGAGAGGTCTCGAGTTCTATTCCCATAGATGTTATAGTCGGAGGGTGGTAAAAATGTTGAATTAGCTTTAATCTAAAGTTATCTCATTTATTTTTAAAAATTAATTTTCTGTGGATCATTTGCCTATATATTTTTATCCCTGCGTTTGTTGTTAGATCAAGTAGGAAGTTGGACTTAATATTTAGTTAGTATTGTACTATTGGTAATTACCATGATGTTATGAAGATCGGAAGTTGAATATTTGTGAATTTTCTTGGAAGTTGGGTTGTTAGCTGTCTGTAAGTTACTGTAATTGCTAAGATGGAGTTGCAGATATTTTTGATTCCTTATCTGTTTATTGTTAAAAGCAATTATAGTACCATTGGAAATGGTAGTGGTTTGTTAATGATACTGTATTGGAGTGGCAGGTAGAAGGAAAATTAATCATCAAATTAGATAAAGGCCAAAGTGAAGGTAATTGGGAGCTTATGGTAGGATGTACTCTTCCAGGAAAATGGATTCTTCATTGGGGAGTTAATTATGTCGATGACACGGGAAGGTTTGCCGTTTTGACCTTATTGCTAAAGTTCATTAGTTTTTTTATATATTAATTTGACTCAACTAAAACATGGCGATTATTGAACGATGGGTCTGAGTATGATTATTTTGATAGATGTTGTTTGTGTATCTTGTTTTGGAAATCGTATTTGATTGATAGGTGTTTTATTACAATCTATGTACTTTGTATAAAAATAAAAAAAATTGTGGATTTTTTTTTTTGCTAAATTCTCGTTGACTATAAGGAATTACATTATGAATAATTTGCTGATGTAGTCTCATTAACTAGGATCCATTACAATTTCTTCTTAAATTTATTTTTAATTTATTCAATGTTATTGCAGTGAGTGGGATCAACCTCCTATTGAGATGAGACCCCCCGGTTCCATTCCTGTCAAGGTACCTATTCTGGTGTAATTAGGGTTTAATAGTCAATTTTAATCATTACAAATGATGGCATATATGTTATCAGGACTATGCCATTGAGACACCTTTGAAGATATCCTCCAAGGAAAAGCAAGTAGAAAATCTTCAAACAGTGAAGATAGTATTCAGTAGTAATAGTTCAATTGCAGCTATAAATTTTGTGCTAAAGGTATGAGTTTGCCCAAATATCTGAATTCCATACTGGCATCGTCTGATTAAGGAAATCTTCATTATATTCCCCTTTCATTTCTTCGAAATATATTTGCCTGTTCAGGATGAGGAAACTGGAGCGTGGTATCAGCACAAAGGAAGAGACTTTAAGATCTCTATAATTGAATCCCATTCGGGTAACAGAGAAACTATAAGTTCTAGTAAAAGTTCCAACAAATGGCCAGGTTATATGTTATATCTGTATTGTGGGTTATGCAGCATTTTGGTAGTTGGAATCTTGTAGGCATGAATATGTGACAGATGTAGGCATGATATATTTACAATTATGATAGGTGATCGTTAACATTACGAATGATTGTTGTGATGATATGTTTCAAGGGAGACATCCCATTGTATTGACATGGACGTTATTGATGCACCTTATTATCATTGTTGTTGGTGAATGACTATTGACTTGTTTTTCTTGTTGCTAATTCAACTTAGGCTTTTCAGTTTTATATTATACAAGGACAAACTCTGTTTAATTGTGTATATGTTATGCATTTTTTTATGCTAAAAGTTTTAAATGAATTGTTTCAATATTCACAAATTTCACCTTAATAGGTTATAACAAATCTGATAATGAAGCATAATGTGTTTATTATTATTATCTAGGGGTATTGGGCCAGCTTTCTAGCATGATCCTACTATCAGAAGGAGTTGATTCCGATGGCGCAGAGAGCCCTAATGACCTAAAGGGAACTAATCAGAGAAGTTCCCTTAAAAGTTTCTGTGAAGAACATCTAATTGTTAGAGAAGCATTTGCTGATAATTTGGTGAAAATTTCTGTCAGTACCTGTCCAGAGACAGCCAAGAAACTTCTCTACATGGAAACTGATCTCCCGGGTGATGTTGTTGTTCACTGGGGAGTTTGCAAAGATGAGGGTAAACAGTGGGAAATCCCAGCTGAGCCACATCCAGTCAAAACAACGAACTTCAAGAACAAGGCTCTTCGGACTATATTGCAGGTATATTGAAGTATTCTTCTGCATTTTCTCAAGAATTTATTCTAAATATTGTCTGCATTGCAGCGGAAAGGTGAGGAAGGTGCTAGTGGCTTATTTACTATGGATCAAGGATTCGTAGGATTTCTTTTTGTCCTAAAGCTAAATGAAAGCACATGGTTAAACTGTATGGGAAATGACTTCTATGTACCCCTTTCAAGTTCAAGTGACCTGGAGACACAATCTATAAGGAGTCAATCTGAAGGTTCTATCCAAAATGCTTTGCCTGACACAGTAGAATTAAAATCTTCATCCGTATCTAGAGATGTTGCATCGCCTGACCCAACAATCTCAGAATATACTGACGAAATCATAAATGAAATTAGAAGTTTGGTTACTGGAATTTCCTCTGAAAAGAAACGGAAAACAAAAACCAAAGAAACTCAAGAAACCATTCTTCAAGAAATCGAAAAGCTGGCAGCCGAAGCTTACAGTATATTCAGAAGTCCAATTCCAAATTTCACAGAGAGTGATGTCTCCGAGGAAATAGAAACAGAATTACCTGTAAAAATATGTTCAGGTACTGGTTCAGGTTTCGAGATTCTATGTCAGGGATTTAACTGGGAGTCTCACAAATCTGGAAGATGGTACATGGAACTACAAGAAAAAGCTGCAGAATTAGCATCCCTTGGCTTTACAGTTGTTTGGTTACCACCACCAACGGAGTCCATCTCACCTGAAGGCTACATGCCTAAAGATTTATACAACTTAAATTCCAGGTATCATGTTACTACATTGGCTTTTTATAAATATCCATTGACATACCTTAAGATAATTGGCTGTTTAAGTTATAAAATCAGGAAGAATGTGGAAAATACTAGTTCTGTATCTATTAATCCACAATTTTTATTATTTTATTGCCAATAATTGGACTTGGGTTAACCATGTCTCTTAATTTTTTATGCCATAATTTTATTGTGCTAAGCTTTCAGCACTTACCTGTCATACTGTTATTGTGCTAAGCTTTCAGCACTTGCCTGTCATACTGTTTCCAGCTTCTTAGTCATGTGTAGACACGTGATCTCTCTCATTACATAAGCATTTGACCCCAGTGTTGCACGGTTCACGAGTCGTTCGGGTACATGGTACGGTGTCGGGTACGTGAAACGTTAGTTTTTATGAATCAGATACGGTGACCCGCGAATCGGATACGCAAGTCGATACGAGGATCCTTTTATAGTTATTTCTTTAGAAAATATTAGGTATATTTGCTATTGTATCTATGTTTCAGTTACTATTTTATAACTAAAATATATAAGTAAATTAATCGGGAAATGTAAAATTTTAAAGTTACTACACATAATATTAAGGGGATTCAAATATGTTCAAGTAATCGAGGTTATCTTCCTATTTTTTATTCTTCTCCTTTTTACATAATGATTTTCGGAGTTAAAAGGGGATCGTCGGAGTTGGCGAACTGGAGCGTGATCCCGAGTGATCCGGGTCGAAAAGGAATCGTGTTCCGGAACGAGGGAACTAGATCGCGGTTCCATAGGCTGACCCACGAACCATGCAACACTGATTTGACCTACATTTGATAGAATTTGCTGGCTGGTATTACCCTATTTACGGTCGCCAATGCATTATTTTTCAACTTCTTGTTTCAATTGTTTGTGGCAGATATGTTTCTAATGCTCTATAAAGTATTCTCTCAAACAAGGTAGTAGTGCCTCTGCATTTCCTTCTATTTATTACTGGGCTGAAATTTCTAGACTGCTATGATTTTCTCACTTTTCTGCACTTATACTTTCACTTCTCAGATATCTGATATGAAATTTTTTGCCTGCTATAGTTGTCGTATCTCCTCAGTTATAACTCTCCTATATCACCTATTTCAAATATTGAATTTTTCTCTTTTATGCTAGAGGAAATGCCCAAGGTATTAAATGTATTTATAAATTTTTGTTGAACAAAGGGGTATGTGTGTGTAATGTCAGGTATGGAACTGTTGATGAATTGAAGATTCTTGTTAAAAAATTTCATGAATTTGACATCAAAGTCCTTGGAGATGCTGTTTTAAATCACCGCTGTGCAGATCATCAGAATCAGAACGGAGTTTGGAATATATTTGGTGGACGTTTAAATTGGGATGACCGGGCTGTTGTTGCTGATGACCCACATTTCCAGGTTTAAGCTTTAATAAATATCTTTCATAACAAGCTTTTATTAGAAATGTGATGTACGGTATTGGACTATCTTACAACATTATATCATATGGTAATATCATTACCCAGAAAGACACTGCATAATTTGATATAATCATTATATATCAACTACTCTGTAATAACTGATAAGCAACGTGTTTTCTTTTGGTGATGCAGGGAAGGGGCAATAAAAGTAGTGGGGATAACTTCCATGCTGCTCCAAATATTGATCACTCACAAGATTTTGTGAGAAGGGATCTCAAAGAGTGGTTGTGTTGGCTCAGGTTTGAATTATATGAATCCTTTAAAAAATTTCCTATCAATTTTAATATAGTTGAAGCAATTGTATTAGTAACTTAAAGGAAATATTTCTTAAGCACTTGTCCCATCTCATCTGCATGGATAAGAGTTCTTTGCTCTCTTGTAATCTTATCTCTAGTTAGGGGTTTGTTATTTGTCCTGAGGATCACAAACCATGAGCATTTTTTGCTTGAATAGGCTAATACATGCTTGACTGCATTCTGAAGTTTTAACCTATAATGTAATCTTTTTCCTGTGACTACAATATAATGGGATCACGGTAATAATAGCAAAAGTGTTGTATACATCATCAGGTCAATTGCATATTGTTTTCTGCGGATACCATCCATTACTCCGTCTATTTCAAATTAATTGCCCTGCCTATATTATTTCTAATTTAAATTGACGCGATTCATTTGATTTTGTAAAACAATTAAAATCTATAGTTCATAGTTGTTAATCATAATTTCAATGTCAATAGTCGTACAAGGTGTTAATGGTGAAACAGAAATCAGTCTTAAAATTTCAAACTGACTTTAAATAGTTAATATGAACCAAGTATCTTCGAAAGGAGAAACTATGTTAGTTTGGCATTTAGCATTAAGAGTTCGATTCACCTCGAATTTAGGTAGATGCTTTATTTTAAGAATCTTATATATATAGGACTGTGTTCAAATACACACTTTATTAGCCTACAAACATAGCATTCACCAACTATTCTGAAAATAAAAAAGTGAAAACCAACGTTTGTATCAATATATTACAAATTTGTTTATTATATAAACATTGTATCTTGATTACTAAATATGTTTGTATTGTAAATAAAATATTATCTATACATTTTATTTTTAGAATTTTTGGTGAATACTACTAGTATTTTTGGTGCATCCATGTCGATATTGGTGAAATATAGAGGTTTGTAGAGTTTGTAGACTAAATATTTTGTAGTGGAACGTGTCTCTCTCTCTCTCTCTCTATATATATATATATATTCTCTAAAGGATAACTGTTTTGATCGGCTTATATTTACTTGCAGGAAAGACATAGGGTATGATGGATGGAGACTTGACTATGTTCGGGGGTTTTGGGGGGGATATGTGAAAGACTACATGGAGGTAACTGAGCCATACTTTGCTGTGGGTGAGTACTGGGATTCACTAAGTTACTCATATGGTGAGATGGATCATAACCAAGATGCACACCGGCAGAGAATTATTGACTGGATTAATGCTACAAGTGGGACTGCTGGTGCATTTGATGTTACAACAAAAGGAATTCTTCATGCTGTAGGTTTACTTTAGAATTTTTCCCTTTTACGTTTATATGATACATTGTCGAATTATGCAAATGGTAAAATTAAATATTCTTGACTAGTTATTGTTTGGCTCTATTACTTCTATATCTGAAGCTAGTTTATGGCTATCTTGCTAGGCCATGATATTTTACGAGTGTGTCCTATTCTGATTTCTTTTTCTTTTTAAAATTTGGTTCAGCATTTTGTCTTGTCTTGATAAAATATGTTGGGTCCACTTTTTCTTTAAGTAACTAGGAGCTTGATTCTTAGCTGCCACATTTAAATCCATGAGACATGATCTGTACATGTGATTTATTTGTGTTAATATGTTTTTCTCTGTAATCTGTCGAGGAAAAACGATTCTCAACATAATCTTATTCTGCAATTAATTCATCAGTCTCTATTTTTCTGCAAAGTTCATATGTTTTTTTAAAACACTATACTTGAGACTCTTTTTGGTAGTTGTCTTGTATTGTTGAACTCCTTGTTTGTGGTTGATTCTTCCTTGTACTGGACCACCATAGAATAAATATATTAGAAAGTTCAGTAGAACTGTTTAAATTATACTCTACTCATCTATGCCGTTTTGTCCTTTAAAACAGGCACTTGAAAGATGTGAGTACTGGCGGTTATCTGATGAAAAGGGAAAACCTCCAGGGGTTGTAGGCTGGTGGCCTTCTCGTGCTGTTACCTTTATAGAGAATCATGATACTGGTTCCACACAGGTCTGCACTGATATTTTTGACTTGATTCATCACTGTCTATATATATTATATGACACTCACACAATGCAAGATTCTCCATTCCTATATGCTGTGGCACAGAAAACACTGAAAGGAAAAGAGTAAAGTTACATGCCGTGATGAAATTAACTAGCAACAGTTTGTAGAGATATATATTTTGAAGTTCGTACAAAGCAGTTTTAATTTTTACCAGTTCACTTTTGTTATTTATAGACTTGATCTAGACTGCTAAGGTATAATAGGTAATATTCAGATAATGTTATAAAATGAGAATTTATGTGTAGTTTTCATAGATTTATTTCATGCTATTATTACTCAAGTCCATAGGTAGATGCCTACTTGCCTGAGTTGGAATCAGCTTTAATTTGGTCTGACAAAGGTTAAAGGAAGTATTTGTTCCATCTACCCATGTCTCTGTTGACTCGGTCATCCATCAGTTTCTTCCGAAGTCTCTTATTGTTCTGGAATTCAATGCATGAGTGTCAAGTGTCTAAATTCAACTGTGTTTTTACCACGAGCTGCTGCAATTTCTTACCAATCAGTTATTGGACAAAACCTATTAAAAGGATAATGACCTCCGAGTATGTTTGTTCTTATAAACTCTATTCCAAGTCAAAAATATGCTCTGAATCATAATTTGATACGTCTTTGTATAGTCTAAAGTGTTCTTATCATTGAGATGTTTCTGATAGGTCACCATCCTCATTTTTATCATATTAAGTTATCTTCTCAAGTTTTGTCTCTTTTTATTTAGTTTGAAGTGTTTACTCATTGCACCCTCTTAATACCAAGTTATTTGTTAGTTAATTAGATAAACTTGACAAGCAATCAATAAACTGTAGCAGCTTCAACATTATTTTCCCTCTTTTTGCATCAACTATAATAGTCATCCTTCTTGGCCCATATTTTGACAGTAAATTAAATTCTTTCATTTGTGCCATGAAGGGTCATTGGAGATTTCCAGGTGGAAGAGAGATGCAAGGGTATGCCTACATATTGACCCACCCTGGAACCCCATCAGTTTTCTATGACCACATTTTCTCTCACCTACACCCTGAAATATCAGCACTCATTTCTGTCAGAACTCGAAATAAGATCAACTGCCGGAGTACAGTAAGTATTGCAAATCATTTTAACTGTCGTTCTTTTAAAAGTCTTACTTAAGCACTTTAGTTGGAGCATACTAGCATCTATGGTTCTCTGATCATTAATATGGCTGGTGGCAAAGGACTGTTGTAAGTACGCTTATTCTGAATAAATAATTAGGTAAAAGTTGTGCAAATGATATCAGATAATGCTATGATTTTTCACAAGAGATATCAGTTAAATATTAGCTACTTTCCTGTGTTACATGGGCAGATCTATGTGTGCAAGATTGAGTATATGTCACCCCTGTAAAAAAATTCTGGATCGGCCACTGGTGGTACATACATATTCTTTATGCATCACACACTGTAGACTTGCATCATTTCTCTATGCAGTAACTGTTTTTCCAAACTTATTGGCTGAATATTCATCGATGCATATTACTTTTGATCATGCACTACTAGTACATTAAACTGCCATATCTGTATGTAATACTCTTATATATAATACTCTGGAATATTTATATATCGCTTGAAATGTTTTAGTGACAAAAAATGGGATATTCCTCCTGCTTCTATCTACATATTTTACCGTTCAAATTAAAGTCATTGCGTTCTTCACTGAATGACTAATTCTGCAGATTACATCATGTTATCTTACTACAAATTTTGAAATTATAGTTATATATATTTAAAGAAATAAGTAAAAATAAACTTACAAAGTATCTAGTACCACTGTGTTTCCTAATGCTTATATCTTCTCCCAGTCTATAAAATATGTCTTAAACTCACCGGCTCTCTTGCTTGCACATGTTGTATATGGTTCAGGTTAATATAACCAAGGCAGAAAGAGATGTTTATGCAGCAATAATTGATGAAAAAGTGGCAGTGAAGATTGGACCAGGTCATTATGATCCCCAACATCAACATGGGAACCAGAACTGGTCTTTAGCTAAGGAAGGAAGAGATTATAAGGTCTGGGAAGCAACATAAATGACAGACAGAATGTATTTGCCCATAAACCATGTAAAGTTTATTGATGAAGATTTGCATTTGGAGATGCACAAGTTATCGACGATACTAAATATAAATCCAAGAAGAGGAATTCAAAAGTTTAGTGCAACTTATTTCAAGATAGTCTTGAGGCTACTGGTGCTCATATTATATAGCCACTGAGGAGTCAATCAACTTACTCTATAAGGGAGAGTTGATGAACATAAATAAAACAGAGTTGTTGTATTTTCTGCATGTATGTAGGTACAACTTGGCAAAGCTTGTATTTTTGTTATACGACGTAGAACAAAAATCCAGCAATGTAAATCCAGAAAGACAAGTCCTACCTGTCTAAGAGTTCATAAAAATGTATCCAGCAATGTAAAACTTGAATATTTTGTTCTTTTTTACTCTGCATTGTTGGTTTCTGGTATTGTTAATAAAATTCATGGTATCATTCTCTTGAATTACTTGAAATTATTCTAAAGCAGTAACTGGAAGAGAGCTAGTACGTCCAAAGCAAAGTCTTTGAATTCAAATGATTGTTGGTTGTTCATGTGAGTATGAAATTGTTATAATGTTCATTGGATGAGATGTCTTAGATTAGATTGTGAAGCTCAGATCTTTGACACAATAGCAGAAACTTCGACACAATCTTCTTGCTAAGCTTTGACAAGTGTGTGCTACAGTATCACCTTCTTTATCCAAAAACTAATTGATACATTATGTATTGTGTAAAGACAGGGTGAAAACAATGAAGGATGGGAACAAAAGAATGTGAAACTGTTATTTCCCTTAGTACAAGTTCGTAGAAGGGGGGTTGAATACAAACTTAAGAATTTTGTCAAATTCTTGCGGATTTAAGTTTGCATCTAAAGGTGTTTAAGTGTTTGGAATATTGAAACTAAGAAAGATTGCAAATGAAATTAAACTAAAATACTTGAAAACAAATCTTTAAAAATTACTAGTGGATTGGTTTTTCACTAGTGAATATTTTGCTTTCAATTAACCTTGGTCCGGAAACCACGCTGCTTACAATATGAAAAAATGAACTAAGAAAAGCAATACAAATGATTCCTATGTCTTTCTAAGCTTTTCTTGTTCTGTTCTATTTCCTCACATTTGCTACAATGAACTACTAAGCTATATATAGTAGTTCATTTTCTACTTCTATTTTCTATCGACTGATAAATGTATAAAATACATCTTACAATGTTTGCACTAAAATTGAATGTAGCTACTTTCACAGTCTTCCTTGGACTTTGTCTTGTTCTGGAAAAGCCTCTGTCTTGATCTTTTCCTTGAATATCGCATTCCTTTGAAGGTCTTTACAATCCTAACAAGACTGTCTTCTATTGATTCAGACTCCTGCAAAGATTCCACTTCATTTGTGAGAATTTCACTTCATTTGTGAGAATTCTAACTTAGAATATTTACACTTTATCAGCCATTCTTTACATCCGCCGAAGAGCTATCAATCGAAGCCAACAAATATCTGTTGACTAGTACATTACATCCATCGAAATATTACAATCAATTGATAAGAAAAGAACTCTGAATCAACTGTTACAATCCAATTTATCAGTTGATTAACAACAACTTCAACTGATAAATGGTTCCATAGTCAATGGATATTTATAAGTCATATATCCATTGACCAATTACAAAATTATGATAAAATTTATAATTCTAAGTAATTTATTATTATCACACTACATGATTCCTAACAATCTCCCTCTACTTATGAATATGAGAAATATGCATAAATCTTAGTTGATGATAATAAACTTTGTTGGGTCCCGGAAGTATCGTAGAAGGGGGGGTTGAATGCGGTACTCACAACAATTTAAAATTATTTTTAGAATTTTCTGAATTAAATTATTGTTTTTACTGACTGTTCGAGTCCCTGTAATGTTTGAGAGGCTGATTTACTAGCTTTCTATTTTCATGAATAAACATTTAAGATCTAGAAAATTAGCAAGTAAGTAAATAAGATTCAAGTTAAATACATATATTAAACTTGAAAGGGTTTTACAATATTCGGTAGAATATTCTTTGATTCCTAGAACAGATTTGACATGAATTGTTCTACTTAAGGAATTAAATTCAAACCAGCACAGAAAGTCTGTGAATATGACAATTAAACAAATTGTTGAATTTGAATGTTTTTTACTACTGAATTATGAACCTAATGCCTGATATTTATAGAGGTTAAAAAACTGATATGACTTTCTTAGACATAACATTTTTCAGACTTTATTTAAGGATGTATGACTTTCCAAAAGCACTTGTATGACTTTCCAATAGCTCGGTATGACCTTTGAAAATTCGATATGATTTTTCAATTTGTCTTGGTATGACTTTTTGCTCCAAGCTTCGGTATGACTTTTATTTAAAAAGTCGGTATGACTTTTTAAATAAATCGGTATGACCTTTTGATTTGCTCGGTATGACTTTTCTTAAATTAGTTCGGTATGACCATTTTTTTGTGCTTCAGTGTGACTTTTTTTGAGCTGTTTGGTATGACCTTTTCCAGAACTCAGTATGACTTTTTTAAATCAAGCTCGGTATGACTTTTCTGTTTCTATTTGTATGACTTTTTTAAACAGAATTTCGGTATGACTTTTAATAAATTCTTTTAGACTTTATTAAAAGTCATATCAAGTCATATCTTTTATAATAAATTAATTATACTTAATTTAATTAAATAATTTATAAATTAAATTAAATTCATCTTGAATTAATTTAATTAAATAAATTAAATATTTAATTAACTTTTTATAGTAGAATTAAAATACTATCTTAACTTGTATAACCTTTTTTGTTAGCTCCGAAATCTTTTCGCCTTTGCTCTGTCTTCTGTCTAACCAATTGAACTTTTTGATGACGAATCTTCACTGACATTGTTGACACCCTGTGCACTGGTCTGATTCACGGATGACTAACTACAATGTTGATTCTCTTTTCTGTTGTAGTGGTCTTTATGTCTTGCCTTGTCCTATCTTGGCTTCTTTTTATTTTTCCTCTATATTCTTCTTCTAGAATCTTTTTGTAGTAGGCACTTAAAATCTTCTATATCTTCTGAACTCCTTGAGATACTACTCATTTATTTTGCACCGACGCTTGATCATATAAATGAACTTCTTTCAGTGTTGAGTAGCAGTCTTGTCAGACTTCTTCTGATATTCTGATTATTCATGTCTAGGTGACATTATTCATTATTCTGATATATCAAGATTGAGATGACCTTCTTTTACCTCGAGTCGATTGTTTTTGTTCGGCAAGTATTATGACTAAAAATACCAAAAATCAAAAACTCCTCGGAAAGTTTTGACAATAAAATTATTTTAAAGAGTTTGTGATTTTGAACACATATATAATTTTATTATTAGTAATTTTTAGATAAATAATATATATTATCACTAACAAGCAAAAATCACAATTAATTGCAATGAAACAATAACAAACTATCAATACATGATAATTAATAATAACATCAAAAGACAAGTAATTATGCTCTTAATATCTCATCGTATTAAAATTATGAAACTAATAAACATTGAATTGCTTCAATTCATAATTTTAATAAGATAAAATACCCTTGTTAAATACTAAATAATCATATGAATGAAAATTAGCATTTAACTTCATACACTATATCTAATAATTGTTATTCAAGCATATGACAATTATACTCATAACAATTATCAGTAGTGTATGTAAGCTCGAAAAAGTAGTTGTAAAAAAATTCACAAGTCCTTTAAATATTCATATTTTAATACTTATGATTCTTATAACAATTCCTCGTAGAGAAAAACAAATAAAAATGAAAATGAAAAAGAAAAGAAATATGCCAAAAAAATAAACGTACACAAACACACACACACACACATATATATATATATAGAAATAATGATACTAAAAGTTTGAAAACAAAAATAATATATAAAATATATTTACAGTAAAGATGTCAATTAAATAAAACTATACAAAAATAAAATTTTAGAAATATTTTTAAGTATATAAAATATTGAGAATTTTATACACATTACTTAGAAAATACTTCACCTTTAAATATTAGTGAATTTTGAAATATGCATTGATTATTTAGATCAGTAATTCTAAATAATGTCACTAATATTAAAAGTATCACAATTATTTGTAACAAAACATTTAAAAATATCAGACAAAAATATCAAAACAATTAAGCAAGATATCATTAACTGATACTCATTAAAAATTTGACATATAAATAATTATGCTGCATAATATTTTAATTCATTTAAATTATGAGACTGATATGACATCGAATTGTCTGACATCATATTTTAAATCAATTAAGATAATATACAAATTTATGCTAGAACACCTAATTATCACATATGCATATAACATTGTAAACATTATAATTAAAGTAGTAGCATTAAGCACGAGGTACTGAATTTCAAATAAATTCACAAGTCCTTTAAATATGGAAAATTTAATACTTGTGAACTCATTTAAGAATTCTTGGCAGATGAAATTTCTAACAAATATGCACATATATAATATCCCAACTTCATAACCAACTTATATAAAATAAATTTATCAAGTTGTTTATCAAAGATCTGCAAGTAATTCTACTAAGGACTACTCTCGAAATAAATGATACATGATGTCCATGCGGTTGTTCTGTGAGTGGTGTAGAGATTATCCAACAGAGTTGATGGAGTTTGACAACTTCTAGTAATTACTTCTCTGTCTTTCTTCCAACCCGCATTATCTATATCTATATAAGCAATTAGGTTAAACCTAGTATCTTTAGGGTACCTGATTCTAATAGTTGGTAATCCCTTAAGATATCTAATAATTCATATCTTACTATAAGATTATATTCTTTAGTATCCACTTGGAAACTTGCACATAGGTATATTGAGAATAAAATATATGGTCAATTCGCACTTGAATAAGTAATGAGCTAATCATACCTCTATAGCTTGTCACTTCAGTTATATACCTCATTTGCCTTGATCAAGCTTAGTGGTTTGTTGGCAAGAAGTCTTGGCAGGTCTGGAATCTTCTAAATTGCGCATCTTCAAAAGATCCTTGACTTACTTTAATTGCCATCATTCTTTTGAATTACTTATAATCCAAAAAGAATTGCAACTCTTCCAACATGCTCATCTTGTACCTTCTCTACATTAACTTAGCAAAAATCTCTTGCCAAATTTTCATTATTAGACCTACATATAATATAATCATGGAATACTTGCACTAATATTACATTATGTGTGTGACTTGTATTCTAGAGAGATATTTATATATAACAATCTTAATAAAATAATTTTCAAGTAATTATTAGTTAAAGTGTCATACTATGTCCTTGACGATTGCTTGATCTCTTTCCTCTTTCAAGAGAGCTTGTAAAGAGAATGATATACAAATTCCAGTGGATATATAACTTCAAAGTCCAGGTATTGTTGTACATCAACTTTAACTTCTTACTCACCATCCAGGGTGCACTTGTTCACATTCATCTGATAGATATTCATGCTTGAATGCTAAAAAAATAGGTACTAGGAATATTACTGTTAGGTCATCAACTTGTTCAGCCCTAATAGTATCAAGTCTCGTCTCTCATGCTTGTAGTTAGATCTTGAAAGTCTCGAAGATTCTGTTTCCATCATCATCGATACCTTCTTCTTTATAGTAATCTGTAGCAACCAGTTTAGCTTTGTCCCTCTTAACAATGTCAAATATCATTCAGTCTCTGAAAACCCTTACAGTACCAATTATAACTTTGTCTTGTGGCCTGGGTTCTAGATTCAGTAGATTCTGCCTTCGAACTGATTGAGATCATCTTGCATTGCAATCACCCAATCTGGATCAATCAGTGCTTCTTCAATCTTCATTAGGATACCAACTGTTTAACAATTGTTCTTTCCCGAAGAATAACCATTTACTTTGCATAGCACTTCTAGTCTTTACTCTAGTATCCGAATCACTAAGAACTAGACTCCAGGAATGACTTTGTCTTCAAACCCTTTGTCTCGGTATATATGTTCTTGTTGAGTCCCGGAAGTATCGTAGAAGGGGGGTTGAATGCGATACTCACAACAATTTAAAATTCTTTTTAGAATTTGTGGAATTAAATTATTGCTTTAGCTGAGGGTTCGAGTCCTTGTAATGTTTGGGAGGCTAACTTACTAGCTTTCTATTTTCATGATAAAACATTTAAGTTATAGAAAATTAGCAAGTAAGTAAACAAGATTCAAGTTAAATATGTATATTAAACTTGAATGAGTGTTAAAATATTCGGTAGAATATTTCTTAATTCCTAGAACAAATTTGACATGAGTTGTTCTACTTAAGGAACTAAAATCAAACTAGCACAAAAAGTCTGTGAATATAATTTTGCAGACAAATTGTTGAATTTGAAAGTTTTTCTACTCCCTAAAAAATGAAGCCAAAGACCTCATATTTATAGAGGTTGAAGCTAGCAAGACTTTGGAATAAAACTTATTTAAAAAATAAAAAAAAACTTTATAAAATAGCCTTCAAGACTTTTCAAATAAGCTGGACAAGACTTTTTAGACTCGGTAAGACTTTTGAAAATTCGATAAGACTTTCAAAAAGTCTTATTGAATTAATTGGTAAGACTTTTTTAAGGCCAACAAGACTTTTTTTATTTGAATTTTTGGTAAGACTTTTAAAATTGTTTGCTTGGTAAAACATTTTGAAATTAGCTCTCGGTAAGACTTTTAAATAACACACGGTAATACTTTTTCTTCAGCAAGCTTTTCCATTCCTTTAGACACGTGGCGGCCTTCGATTGGCCACTTTCATAAATTACCTGCCAATTCCAATTTGAAAAAGCAAGGGGCCTATTTCGTCTTATTATAGACAGACTCCGTAGAAATACTTTTTGCACAACTTATAATATTTTATTAATAAATAATAAATTTAATTCAGAAATTATAAAAAAATATCTAATATTATTTAGATATTTATAAATATAATTTACTAAACAAATAAAATATTTATTAATAAAAATAAGTCCTTACGCTCTAAGCTGCGGTGTTCTGAACGTTTGGAACCAAACTCCTTCTGACTTGAGAATGATAAATCAATTCTAATCGGGGTTCCACTTTTACAAATATATGAGTCTGCCTTTCTTCCGTGTCAATTCTTTTTCCGTATTGTCTTCAATTTAGTACCGTCAGCCATGTTTAGCTATATCTACAGTTACAATTAGAAGTACCTCTGTTACTGAAAAAATCTAACGTTTTGAACTAGACAATACTTCTTTTTACCACTGAATGTACCCAGACAAATATTCAATCTTGGATTCTGACTCTTGTACACTCCATTCCAAAAAAACTTGTATCCCTTTGAGCTTCCAGCTTTCGTCTTCTTCATTCTAAAATAATTCTAAATTAATTAATCCTTTAATTAATTTAAGAAATAAATTAATTCTTAGTTAATTAATTTACTAATTAAATTAACTAATTAATTTAATGAATTAATAGAGAATTAAATTAAAGTCTTGAATGTAGGACTATTGTTGATGTAGATAAAACTTTTATGTTCTTCAACAATAACCTTTCTAACTACTTGAACTTTTTGATGACGAATCTTCACTGAAATTGTTGACACCCTGTGCACTGGTCTGGTTCACGAATGACTAACTACAATGTTGATTCTCATTTCTGCTGTAGTGGTCTTTGTGTCTTGTCTTGTCCTGTCTTGGCTTCTTTTCTTGGAATCTTTTTGTAGTAGGCACTTAAAATCTTCTGTATCTTCTGAAATACTACTCCTTTATTTTACACCGATGCTTGAACATATTAATGAACTTATTTCAGTGTAGAGTAGCAGTCTTGTCAGAATTGTTCTGATATTCTGATTCTTCGTGTCTAGTTGACATATTTCGTCTCGATTCCTTATTCCATATTTATTATTTACTTCTCTTTCTTATCCGAGTTGAGTTGTCATCTACTTATTATAAATAGGACTAGTCATATAACTTTCAATCTCCCCCTATTTGTTGTTAAACATTTAACACACAAATTCATAGAAAATAACTCAACTAACAACTAAGAAAATAATATGACATTTACGAACTGTAAATAATAAATTATTTTCTGGATCATATAATACATTTCCAGATTTCAATTATGAAAGATAAATATAAGATAGATGTTCCTCTAGACTGAACATATTTAACAAAGTTTTATCTTGACTTACTTATCATTACCAGCTTCAGAAGTATCAACTTCAGCTTCTTCTAGAGTTTAACTTTTGTGACCAGGTGTCATTGGTACATCTTCAGTGGCTGGTTTCTCTGGATCAGATTCTATATTTCTAGATTTCTTTAGTAACTGAAATGAAAGATGTTTATTCCTCTAGCACTGAACATATTGTACAAGTAGTATTATCTTCATTTCTCAGACTCATCACTACTCCCCCTTAGGATGGCAGGGATGAAGTCTTGTTATCTTCTTACCATTTCTCCTCTGTTTCTCCAACTTCTGTCTTCACTTCTCTCCCAAGGTGAATTCATTCTCCGCTTACGTTAATTATCCAACCATTTTAATAAACGTGACAACAAACAGGGCATATATACAGCATTAAACCATCGCAGATATAAAAAAAATACAAACTACGACATGTTATGCATTTTAGATAATCCGGTTAATCCTATATACAAGAATCTTCTAAAATCAAATGGAATAGAAAAATTAATAAATATTCATTAGTTCTATCCAATCCAAGCATGTTGTTATATACCCCCTTTTCTTGTTTAACAATTCTCCCCTTATTTGAATCTTGTTCAACAATTCTCCCCTTTGGATCTCTTATTGAACAATTCTCCCTTTTGGATCTTGTTCAAACTTTCCCCCTTAGTTGAGTAATCCTCTTCAGAAGAAATTTCCTCCCCCTTAGTTGAGTAACATTAGAAATCTGTAACAGAGAATTGAGAAAGAGATTTGGTAATTGTGCTAGTGTGTGATTTTACTTTGTGTTTCTGACAAGTGTTTCGCTCATAAACTCTCTAAGTGTTTCACTTATAGAATATATATTTTTACTCTTATTCATTTGTGTTTCACACTCTTCTCACAACACTATTTCTCTCTTAGTACGGATGACATAATCTTTTGTACATGCAAGAAAGATCACCATAGCCCCTTCAAGAGAGGTCACTGGTGGTGTAATGGGGTTCATGAATCCCCGTCCTCAATTGAATCTATCAAAATGTTTGATTTTAATAACTGAATTGCTTCAGGAATAGATTCAATGAGTTGCTGATCATCTAAGATGATCTATTCCGTTAGGAATCCTTTCAGTGTGTGACAATCCTTTCAATGCATTTGAATATATACATGCATCGTTGGAAATTTTTGAATGTGTCCAAATGAAATTGACTCTTTACAAATGGCCTTGGCTGACAGGCCGTATTCAATAAACTCATCATGTTAAGATGACGAACCTAGTAACAGTTTTGCAATTTATAAATCTATACCCTTTTGGGAGGATATGAATTAGTTAGCAGTTGCCTTGGTTTCAATTTCACATTTGAACTAGAGGTAGAGCTGCTGGAACACTCATAGATACTTCTCTTTTCTAGTGCACTAGAGGCACTTACTCTCTCACCCTCTTTAGTTGATAAAGCTTTTATTTTCAGGGGTTAATTAGATGAAGTTGTATCTGTTTGAGTGTTTGTGGTTCTATGATCTGTGTCAGAGATTGTAGGTTTTCAATCCCTTGATCTCGTCCTATAGCCACTGAGGGCTCAATATATCAATTGTATATATTTTTTATATACTAATTGATTAGAGAATATATCAAGATCGAGATTACCTACTTTACATCGAGTTGATTACTCTTGTTCGGCAGAACACATATATGCTTTTATTATTAGTGATTTTCATATAAGCAATATATATATAATATATATATATATATATATATAATATCACTAACAACAAAAATCGTAGTTAATTGCAATGAAACAATAACAAACTATGAATTCATGATAATTAATAATAACTTTAAAAAATAAGTAATTATGCTCCTAATATCTCATCATATTAAAATTCTGAAACTAATAAACATTTAATTGCTTCAATTCATAATTTTAATAAGATAAAATATCATCGCTAAATACTAAATAATCATAGGAATGTAAATTAGCATTTAACTTCATACATTATATCTAATAATTATTACCCAAGCATATGATAATTATACTCATAAAAATTATCAGTAATATATGTAAGCTCGAGAAAGTAGATGAAAAGAAATTCACAAGTCCTTTAAATATTGACATTTAATACTTACGATTCTTAGAATACTTTCTCGTTGACAAAAATAAATTTTAAAAATAAAATGAAATAAAAAAAACTATAAATAAAACATATGCCAATCAAAAATATAAACTTACACACATATATATATAGAAATAATGATACTAAAAGTTTGATAACAAAAACAATATGTACCAACTGTTTGAAAAACAAAAATAATAAAAAATATATTTACAGTAAGGATGCCGATTAAATAAAACTGTACAAAACTAAAGATATTGCATGTACCTTTCACTATTCACGCCTTGCAATGTGTTCCTAGAATTTATCTATTTAGGCTTACCATCAGCGTGAGTGCCAGTGGTGTGCTTGACTCATTACAAGGTGCTCTGGATGATGAACGAATTTCAATGGACTCATCATGTAGAGAGAATGATTCTAGAGAGAGTTTTATTGCCTTTTTAGCTCTACATCCTTTTGAAAAAATGTAGATGAGCTTACAGTTACCTCAGTTATATAGTACTTTTCTTGTCTGGAGGTAGAGTTGTGGGTGCACTTCCGACATTATCCTTATTTGCTGCATCAAATACAGTTTCTCCCTTATCAATCTCTAACTTACATGAGTTCCTTATATCTCCAGGGGTTAATATATGGAAGTGGATGAATTGGTATTTGGTACTATGGCCTGGATAAGAGATTGATGGGTTTTCAACCTCTTGGCCAACTTCTATAGCCACTGGGGGCTAAACGGATAGAACCAATCGAGATAAAAGGATAATCACCTTAACATTTCAAAACATATTTTTCATCTCGAAGAGAAGGAAAAATATAATAAGGAATTGTAATAGATTGGATTAAAGCACTTTCAGTAAAAGAGTTTTGTCGGAACTAATGATTTATCATTTAAGAGCATGATACGAAATTTTCTTTAAGATATATATCCCATAATAAAACGCGGGAAAGTTGTATCAGAGAAGAAAGTTTCTATCCCTTATGAATTTCCTATAAAGCAAACTTCCCATAATAAAACGCGGGAATTTATACCAAGGAAGAAATTCAACTCTCTTACCAAATTATATCTCGATAAAATGACTCTTTTGCTTTATACCTTAATAATGTACGATTTGAAAACAGTTTTGCAAACCATCCTTATCAAATAGAGGACTATGATTTTTCGACTAATAATTCAATTATGATCTTTATCATTTTCGTCCACCTGATATTATCCCTAACTTAAAATAGAAAATTTCATGACAATAGGGGTGGATGTATTCTTGGCAATACAGTACAAGACCTTCAAATCAACAACCACTGTTTAGGTACTTTGAATCAATGTGAAACATACATTAAAACAAGTGTTTGAAAACAAATCATTTTGCAAATAGTTGATACCTCGAAGTAAAAATAAAATTTGGAAATATTTCTAAGTATATAAAATATGGAGAGTTTTATACACACATATATAATATATTTCCCCTTTTCAATATTAGTGAATTTTGAAATATGCATTGATTATTTAGATCAGTAATTCTAAATGATGTCACTAATATTAAAAGTGTCATAATTATTTGTAACAAATATGAAAAGTATCAGAGTAATTAAGCAAGACATCATTGACTAATACTCATCAAATATTTAACATACAACTAATTATGCTGCTAACTTATGCTAGAAAATTTAACTACCGCATATGCATATAACATTGTAAGCATGATAATTAAAGTAGTGGCAATAAGTACGAGGTACTGGATTATAAATAAATTCAGAAGTCCCTAAATATGGACAATACTCCAATTTATCAGTTGAGTAACAAGCTTCAACTAATAACTGGTTTTCTAGTCAATGGATATTTATAAGGCATATACCCATTGACTAGTTACAATGAAATTTAAATCTCTATTATAATTCTAAGTAATTTGTTATCATCTGATATGAGTAAAAATAGCCCTGAGGAAATAATAAATATAGCATTTATTATTTTATTTATTAGACCTAGTGTGGTCTAAAGGCTTGGGCCCTTGAAACGAATAAGGATAATAAATCCTAGGATCAACTGGATTTGTAAGTCCAGCCCACAAGCTCTATTGAAGCCATAGGCCTATTAAGCCTTTGTTATTAATTAATTTCGTAGTTAATTAGTAAAGGCTCAATAAAGGCCCAAGAAGCCGGTTGAAGGTACTCATCCTAGAAGGATCTAGAAACCCTAGCATGGGAAGAGTCCAATGAGGACCCTCGTTCCTGAAAGGTTACAACAACTTAACCTCACTAGGAGACTTGGCCACCAAGTCTCCTAACCCTAATCTAATTCCAAGAGCCTCGTGCGCCTATATAAAGGGTCTAACCACTCAAAATTAGAACTATATTATTGGCTTGATTCTCACACACATTGAGATACGTAGGTAGTTAACGAGGACTTAAGTTAATCATGAAATGTTAGTGCAGTCATTAAAGCTCAAAATCCTAGTAACGGACAATGGGACTAAGTTTAACAACAAGGACTTCATAGAGTATTGTGGAAACTATAATATTGAAGTACACTTCACTTCAGTAGCTCATCCACAGTCAAATGGGTAAGCTAATGTTGCCAACAGAATTATCCTAGACAGACTCAAAAAGAGGATTGAACACTTTCAAGGGACTTGGGTTGACAAACTACTCCCAATCATATGGGCATACAAAACCACTTATAAGGCTTCAACAGGGGCAACACATTTTCAACTATCCTACGGGGTTAAGGTAGTGGTGCCTTTCGAAATCACTCAAACATCGCCAAGGGTGCAAGGGTTTCAGATTGACACCAATGAGGAAGGCATGATATTGGCTCTAGACTTGATTTATGAGCTACGCGATGAAGCCAATGCCAAAATTGTAGAAAACTAAAAGAAAGATTCGTTCTACTACAACCTCATAGTCAAGGAAAGGTTCTTCTCTGAAGGAGACTTAGTCATGCGAAAGATCGAGGCATCTAGAGCTGGTCCCAAAGGCAAGCTAGCTCCAAATTTGGAAGAACCATACTAAGTGAAGGAAGTCGTAGGGCAAGGCGCATACAAGCTCCAAACCCTTGAAGGGGTTGAAATCCTAAGAAGATGGAATGCAGCCAACTTAAGAATTTATTATATTTAAATTTATTTTCAAAAATGTTTAAGTGTCGGTTTATTAGCTTCGAAGGCAAGACATGTTTTTAATACTAAGTTTCGTTTGAAAACTTGGTAGGAATGTTTTCCGTTCTCCTCATATGGCATTAGTTATTTTCGTTTTTTATAAGCCTCGTGAGTATTTGTTGTTTATGTTCAAGTTAAACACAAGAAACAAACAAAACAAAGGCAGAAATAAAGTATGAAAATATAGAAAAACACAAGTACATAAATAAAATCCCAAAGGCCAAACATCAGTATACAAGCCACCGAGGGCCAACATAAATACAGTAATAAAAATCCTAACTTCTTGGTTGACTCCTCCTCCGAAGACTCTTCCCCGCTAGACAAAGATGAATCCTCCTCAGTTTCACTCGACTCTTCCTCTCTAGAAGAGCTATCATCAATCGGCTTCTGGCGGTTGCCTCAGAAACAGTCTTCTATGGCACAATGCGACGATGAGAAGGAGTAAGTCTAGGCTTGCGAGCCCTCTTTTGTCTAACATCAGGACTGTTATCCCCTTCGATTTCTGCTTCTTGTGCCTCGATCAACCGATTCAAAGCCTCGACTGACTGAGGACTTTTGAAGTCCACCTTAGGATCAAACATACCCGGATGCCTCTCCAGCACCACCGTCAATGCCTTGTTCCAACCTATCATATAGTTGGCAGAGAAGAGGAGGTCATCATGCTCCTAGATTAAGTCCTGATACTCCTTCGAGGCCTTATACTTGTCAATGATAGCATTTTTGTCGGCCTGAAGTTCAATTATCTCGGCCTGAGCCGGATTCAGAAGCTCCTCCTTCTCGGCCAGCTTCTCCTCCAAGTGCTTGATATTGGCATTCATCACAGAAAGTTCATTCTTATGCTTCCCTGCTTGAGCCTTCCACGACTCCGTCTGGTGTAGGGAAGCTTGAAAGTAGGCATTGGTCTGAAAAGCCAACAAACCAGGGTGAATTATGATGAAAAGCCAACAAACCATAGAAATGGCTGACTAGATAGAATTCCAAGTATCAAAAGCTAAAAGTTGAGTGTGTTCTATGAGTGTAAAATACGAAGTAGTTAACTTACTGATGCCAACGCTTGTGGACTAAGAGCTTTAGTGCTCTCTTCGTCGCGTCCCAACACTATATCCTTGTAGTCACAAGAAGTATAGAGTGAATGGACCAATCCCTCGCGTGGTATGTGCATCCCACCAGGGTGTCAGTTTTTCTGAATCCCCAGCCAGGCTTGTAAGCCAGGAATTTGGGTGCTCTGATAGCCTCACTGCCTTCAGCCTTAGTTGGACCAGTGTGCGGCTGCAAAAAAGCTGAAGGCTCCATCCCTTGCCTAGAGTCACTCATCAGCCTAAGCCGCTTCATGCGGCCCGTCTCCTCCTCGGGTGGAATGGACCACTCGTTAATTTGTGCAGCAGCTGGAAATGAGACATGAAAACATTAGTAAAACAATCAAACAGCCAAAGTAAAAAGAAGGCGAATCTAAGTAAAGTAATATACCTTTACTTGAGGCCCTCGACAGGCCTACAACCTTCAACTATACTCATCCAGAAGAACCCAAGAAACTTGCTTGGTTTCCACCTGAGTGAGTGTGACATAGGCTGCCTGCTCCTCCTCTTAGAGCATAATGGAGTCGACGCTCTCATCAGCTACTTTCCCAAAAGTGGACCTGAAGAGGGCTCCCCAATATCCCAATTCCCATTTGATCTGAACAAAGTTCTCTTTCCAATGGAGGTTATTGTTTGGAATGGAAGAATTGTCAAAAATATGGGGCATGTTAGTCTAATACCTATATGAACCCAACCCAAGAAAAGGCTAGAGGAGTTTTTAAATTGAAAAATTTTACGAAAAAGGGGGACAATCATTTTGATTTTCTTTTCTAAACACAAAACTATGAAACAATGGATGAGTCTCCATCCATTGGGTGCAACTTGGTAAGGATTTAGCTGGACATCAGCCAGAAGAGTGGGAATGAATTCATGCACAGCGAACATAAGCCCCGCTAACTGGGCGTCTACATAAATAAAAAAATGACTGGGTTTCCAGTGGCAGTTCCTGTCACCTAGCTCCACCAAAGAAATACTAAAACGAGCGGGGAAGTCGAACAATCGATTATATTCTTCTACCAAATCAGTATCAAAAAAGTTATTGATATGGCTATATGAATCTAGGTGAGATTGGCTGGGATATTCACCCCCCTTTGATTTACCATATCAATTAAAGACATGTAATTCGAATAAATAGGAATGTGACGAAAGGGTTTATCTCTCTTAGCGGACCCCGCATTCATAGCTGCTAGCCGGGAAGTCTTCTTGCCTGCCATTGAATCTTCGATTTTATGAGTATCCTTGAGAGAATTGAGAGCTGGATTTGCTTAAAAATGAATAGCTCAAATGTGTGTGAGAAAGTTGAGAAGTGAGAAATGAGAAGTGTGGAAAGTGAAGCCCCTCACACCAGTCATATATAATCCTCTAGCCGGTCACTTGACCATTTAAATTCACCTTTTTACATATGTGTCTAGGTCATATGGCCGTTGAAGGGCAAATCAACCGGTATGACTGGTGAATGGGCTCATCTAGCGAGGCCCATGATTGAAGGCCCAAATTTATAAAAAAATTCTAGAACTCAGGAGAAAGATCTAGAACTTGGGTCTGTGAAGTCCATGACACATAAGCCACGAAGGCCCACTACCCAATGTTAAAAGCCTCGAAGGCCTAGAATCTAAAAAGTTCAAAGCCCAAAAGGCCTAATAAAAATGAAAGGCCCATAAGTTAATCAATGAAGGCCCATGATCAAAAAGCCTCGAAGGCCCCCTAATTTGAGAAACCTGTTAAACTCTTCAATAAAAGGCCTAATTAGAGCCCACATTGTTGAGGGCCCAAAAGTCCCAAAGCTCACAAGGATCAACCAACTTGAATCCCTGGGGGGATAAATATTTTCAACCTAAGTGGACATTTGAAGTTGAATTCAACCTCATTCCAAGTCAAAAATTAAAAATCCATGATGCCCCAAAACAAATCGACCTATAGGGTGAGTTAAGGGTCAATTCGACCTCAATCCAGGTCGAAAACAATGAAGGTTTTGAAACCCAAGCCATATCAACATGAGAAGTAAAACAAGGTTTTAATCGACCTCAAACCAATTCGTCAATGGATAAAGATTAATTGACTGTTAATTGACTGCTAATCCCCTATCGATCGATAAGGATTATCAATCGATTGATGCTAAATCAACTGATAAGCATTCATCGACAAGTAAACCATCAATGAATAACAAGAAGAACAAATTAGCACCCCTATAAAATTTGTAAAGGAAAAGGATCCCATAAATCAAGTTGAGACTAAGTTAAAAATATCAATATTGGTAGCTTATCTAAGAAACAGTTAAAAGTCAAATTAGTAAAGATAGGACATGTTGAGGTCATTCACCCTAAGTCTGAGAAAAAAAAAGAGTAGGAATGGAAGGTAGGCATAAACAAGAACAATAATTATACTCCTGATATGTATGAATCTAGAAAGGTTTGTGCTAAATGTGGCAGTGTAAATCATTTGTCTATGCATTGCAAGATAGAAAGTAATTTTCCACCTGCAAATGATTTGAATGCAAATACCGTCTGTAAATGCCATGCTTGCCAACACTATGCTCATGAATTACATGTCTTCTAATTTAGTTTCTCCACATGCTCACATGTCATATGCACAATTTCCATACATGCATAATCCATTCTTTGCATATGTAAATATGAACATGCCTGAAATGCCATGAAACATGCTTAAAGTTGATAATGATATGCATGATAATTCTCTCATGAGTTCCAAGGTGTCTGAGCCCCAAAAGTCAACTCCCAAAGTTAAAGTGAATTTAAACCGACCAAAATAAAAGGAACCAAAGTTGGCAACCAAAGGCCAGACTGCAACTAATAAAAGAGGACCCAAGGCAACTTGGGTACCAAAATAACTTGATTGTTTTTAATTATGTGCAGGGAAAGAGAAGGAAAAATCTATTGTATCTAGATAATGGATGTTCTAGGTACATGACAGGAGATATGTCCCTACCCACAAAGTTTGTGGAAAACGATTCCCCATGAGTTACTTTTAGAAATAACATCAAAGGTTTTACCTTGGGATATGACTCTAGTGCAAGTGAAAATGTTATCATTAAACCTGTAGCACTAGTTGACGGATTGAAGCATAATTTGTTGAGTATTAGTCAATTGTGTAATAATGTTAATGGTGTGTGGTTTTCAACTAGATCATGCATCATAGCCAACAAAGAATCTTGTAAAATTTTCTTAACTAGAGGAAAGAAAGGAAATGTCTATGTGTCTGATTTCAATTTTGTATAGGCAAATTCAATGACATGTCTACTAAGCAAGGCCAACACAGATGAAAGTTAGATTTGGCACAAAAAACTAGTCCAACTAAATTTCAAAGCCATGAATCAATTGGTTTGAATGAATTTGGTTAGAGGCATTCCATAGATGGAATTCACCGATGATGGTTTGTGTGATGCTTGTCAAAAAGAAAAACAAAGGAAGGCATCATTCAAGGCAAAGTCAGAATCATCAATTGACAAGTCTTTGGAATTATTGCACATAAATTTATTTAGTTCTGTCAACATTATGTCTATTTCCAAAAAGAAATATGCCTTAGTAATTGTGGATGACTTCACAAGATACAAATGGGTACATTTCTTATAAGCAAATTTATTATAAATCATGTAAAAAATATTGATAATGGTACTGACTTTAAAATGCAACAATGACATAATTCTGTAAGGAAAAGGCATCACTCATCACTTCTCTGCTCTTAGAACTCCCCAATAAAATGGAGTTGTTGAAAGGAAAAATAGAAGCTTGATTGAAGTTGTTAGAACTATGTTGGCAGAAGCCAAATTACCCACATATTTCTGGGCAAAAGCAATTAACTCTGCATGCTACATTCAAAATATCTCCATGGTCAATTAACTACAAGGCAAAACTCCATATCAATTGATGAAGAAAGACAAGAAGCCAACAGTAAATTTTCTTCATGTCTTTGGCTGCAAATATTTTGTCCTAAGAAATCAGGGAGACAATTTGGGAAAGTTTGAAGCCAAGGCTGATGAGGCAATATTTGTTGGATATGGAATAACAACCAAGACTTACAGAGTCTACAATCTTAGATTACACATTGTTATGAAATCTATTAATGTAGTCTTGGATTACAAGAAAATTCAAGGGTTGTTTGATGAAGGATATCATGACTCTTTGCATTTTGAGGATGAATCAACTGGTAATGGTGAAGAAAGTGATGATGATGTGGAAATTTCAAGAAATCAAGTACCCGAAAATTCCCCATCAATTGATGGCAATGCATCAATAGATAACTTATCAATTGATGATCATCAATCGACTAATAATACATCAATTGATAATCAATCAATGGATAATAACTCTGCTCAATAATCCTTAAGTAGAGTGTCCATCTTAGGGGGAGGGTTCTCAACCACTCAATTACATCACAATGATCATAAAAATTCTAATGATCATGAAGCATCATCCTTAAGGATAAGTTTACCTCCACAAAAGAAATGGACCAAAAGTCATCCCTTTGAGTTGATTATTAGGAATGTAAAAAATGGTTTCAAAACTATAAGTGCAACTCAAAATGAATGCTTGTATAACAGCTTCCAATCTAAAGAAGAAAAAAAAGAATTAAAGAAGCCTTGAATGATCCTGATTGTGTAATAGCTATGCAAGAAGAGTTGAATCAGTTTGAAAGAAACAAGGTATGGAAGCTGGTGCCCAAACCAAAGAAAAAATCTGTTATTCGTACAAAATGGGTATTCTGAAATAAAATGGATGAAACTGGTACAATAACAAAAAATAAGGCAAGATTAGTGGCAAAGGGCTACTCACAGGAAGAAGACATAGATTTTGATGAGACTTTTGCACCTGTTGCACTATTATAAGCTATCAAAAATTTTCTAGCATATGCTGCCCATGCAAATTTAAGGTGTACCAGATGGATGTAAAGATTGCTTTTCTCAATGGAGAATTAGAAGAAGAAGTATATATGGAATAACCACCTGGTTTTCTTGATCTTGTTCATCCTAGATTTGTGTACTATCCTCTCAAAGCATTGTATGGTTCGAAACAAGAACCTAGATCCTGGTATGATACACTTTCTAAATTTTTGATTGAGAATAACTTCACAAGAGGTACTGTTGATAAGATTCTCTTTTATAGAAATGTTAATGGTTCTATTATTCTTGTTCAAATCTTTGTAGATGACATTATTTTTGGCTCAACTAATGAGAAACTTTGTCAAAAGTTTGCTAAGTTGATGCAGAATAAATTTGAAATGAGCATGATGGGAGAACATACATATTTTCTTAGTTTGCAAGTCAGACAAGTTAAAGATGGTATTTTCACAAATCAAACGAAATATGTTTCTGACTTATTAAAGAAATTTGATTTAAATGAATGTTCTTCTGCAAAAAGTCCATGTCCACTATAACTAAACTTGAATTGAATACTAAGAAAGCTAGAGTGGACATTTCAAGTTATAGAGGCATGGTTGGCTCATTGTTATATTTAACTGCAAGTAGACCATACATAATGTTTGTAACATGTCTTTATGCTAGGTTTCAGGGTAATGCTAGAGAGTCTCATTTGATTGCTATAAAAAGAATATTCAGATATCTCAAAGGAACACCATATCTTGGAATTTGGTATCCTAGAGACTCTGGATTTAATCTAATTGGTTATTCAGATGCAGACTATGCAGGTTGCAAAATTGATATAAAAAGTACTTCAGGTACTTGTCAATTTCTAGGAAACAAGCTTATTTCATGGTTTAGCAAAAAGCAAAATTCTGTATCTACATCCACTGTAGAAGCTGAATATATTGTTGCTGGAAGTTGTTGTGCACAAGTGTTATGGATGAGGAATCAATTGTTTGACTATGGATTTAACTTAAACAAAATTCTAATATTCTGTGACAATACAAGTGCAATTGCCATTACTGAAAATCCAGTTCAACATTCAAAGACTAAGCACATTGACATAAGGTATCACTTCATTAGGGAACATGTAATGAATGGTACTGTTGAATTACATTTTGTCCCTAGTGAGAGACAACTTGCGGATATATTTAACAAACCATTAGATGAATCTACTTTCAATAGATTGGTCTCTAATTTAGGTATACTTAATTATGTTTAATCTTTTCAATGCCTGATAAGTTAGTCTTTTTGTGATATTAAATCAGTAGTCATTGAGTATGTTAATCTATTAATTTTTCCATAATCAATTGATAAACATCTTATATTAATGGATATTTTTAAGCTATCGACAGATAAATATATCAATTGATGAGATATTTGTTTATCGATGGATATCTGTAGCTATCGAAAGATAAAAGTATCAATTGATGATGTATCGATGGATAAGTTAGTTATCAATCGAGTACATCCTTGTGTGTATAACAGTCTATTGCCAAAATTGGTAATTTCTTCTTTTCACTTTTTAATACAACGGTCAATTGAGTTCTATTTTGAGAAAGTAATCGATTGAGACATCAGTTTTTCTTCAAAAATATAAATAGTGAGTCTAAAATTTCTTTTACTTCTTACTTATATTTTCCAACTGATTCTCTTTATTTCTTTCTCTCTATACTCAACTCTCTTTAATTCTCTTTGTACTCTTTATTCATTACTCTTATTCTTAAATTCTTCGAAGCTTCTGTGTTCTTAATATTCTACTCAAAGCAATGACATCTTCATCTAAGAAAGTCTCACAAACCGGTTTCATCTACGAATTGAATAATTTTGTGGCTTGTAACTGTGGTGGAAGAGGCTCCAAGGGAATTTCATCCATTAATGCAACTCTTGTGAAGTTGCAAGGTGCAAAAGGCTTTGAAGGAAATACCAATAATCATCTGCAATCTGGTGGAAGAATTTTGGACTTCTACAAAAGTTATTGATGACTACTCAAGCATCAAATTCAACTGCAAAGGATAAGAGTACATTCTTACTACTTTAATTTTAAATGAATGTTCAAATTTGCCTATTAATAATACTGATAATGCACCCATTGAGTCTGATATTAGAAATATGCTTAGGGACGTTAATTATGCAAATTCTTAGATTAATTTAGGTCATGTAGATAGAAAACATCTTAGGAAAGATTGATCGTATTTCTTTGATGCTATCATAAAATGTTTTCATGGTAAAATTAGTAATTTTGATGCCATTACTTCTAGCATGCAATAGATAGCATATAGTGTCTTATTTGATAGTTATCATGACTTATCATCTATATTGCTACATGAAATTGCTGCTAAGTTAGGTAAGAAGCATGATAGGTCTAATCATATATACTATGCTAGGTTTATCATGATTTTTATTAACCACTTTATCAAAGAAATTGAGATATGTAGGGAAATTGAAACTCTTGAGTGTTGGACTCAAAATAAGAGTTTTTAAGGACCTGGTGAGAATTAACCCCCACAATGAGGTGGAGTTAATTTATCCTGACTTTGTAAAGGTATACATTTCTACTTTAACTCTTTCTTCTTATCCCCAAATTTCTTTGCCTTCTGTGGCTATCGAGGGTGTTAGGGTTTACCTCAACCCTCCTACCCAGGCCATATAACAAATTTCCAAACCCAAGTCTAAGAAATCAACCTCAATATGTTCCCAAAAATCAGTTGTTATAAAAACAAAGAAAAGAAAAATACTTGTTTTGATTGATAGATTAGAGGAGGCAGTAACTAGTGAGGGAACTGAGGAGCATCAAAGAACTCAGCAAGATAAGGTGAGTGATGGTGAGATAACCCTGCCTAGACACTCCATAGTCTCCCAACAGACTGAGGCAGTTGAAAAGGAATCAAACACACCATTATTGGCATTCTCTCAAAAGGATGACAATATTGAAAAAAGCCCTCAACCAGGGAAATCGAACAAGGATGGGGACACTTAAGCCAACACTCCAATGACCTATATTAGGAGAAGTAAGAAACCAAGGTTTGCACTTGGGGGTGCACACACTGCAAAGGCACAAGAAACTGTGGTAGAGCGTTTTGTTTCTCAGATTGATACATCTCTAGTAAATGTGGAGATGTGGCATCATTCTCTCTCTCACACAATTCCTTCTTCACCCCAACCTCAAATTTATTCAGAAAATATCTTGATAGACAATAAGTCATTTCCAAATTCTCCTTCTTTATTTATCAAGTAGAAGCCAACACTCTCTCTTGAGTCTCCTTCACAGGATTCTCAAGACACCATCTCAAAAACTATCTCAAATATTCTTTCAAATTTAAACACTTAAATTCCTTTAACTTCATTTGTATCAACCTCATCAATTGATGTACTCTCATTAATTGATAATCAGCCATCGACTGATAATCAATCGATTGATACTCAATATCAATCGATGAGTATGCATCAATCGATGGATATATCAACCACATCAACTGTTAACAGTTTCACATCAATTGATACTCAATCAATTGATGTTGCACCCACTCTTTTAGGAATGGGTGAGTTGAGTTAGAGGCAGGCTTGCAGCCTGGTAAAAGGAGAGGTAGTGAATGAGGACATTCCTACTTCTTCCAAGAATGAGAGGGAAACACTTGAGGACCCCACCTTAGTAGGTGCAATAGGAATAAGTGAGGGAGATGTGAGGTTCCAGGATGAGATCCTGATGCAAAATAGAGAGATGAGTGAGAGTGATAAGAAAATTCTTCAATATGTACAGTAAATTGAATTAGAGCTGATGTTTGAGGGAGAAGGAATGCAGGAGATAGGGGGAGTCCCTAATGTTAATGAAGCTAGTGGTAGTGGAGTTAACAAGGAGGCTAAGGAATTGGAGAAAACTGCTGTTGTAGATGATGATGTTGATGTAGGAGAGTTGGATCCAAGAAGCTTTGTCCATCCTGATCTAAAGTATCAAGGATTGGCTACTTCAACCAACATGGATGCTGAGTCAATTCTAGGGTTGAAACATACAGATCAGAGGACAAGAAACTTAAATGAGAGTATAGCTAATGTCGAAGATATGTGTCACCTGGCTCCTGGTGATATTGACAATGACAGTATGAGCACCATTGATGGTAGCTTGGTGCTGAAGAGGAATTGCTCTCTCAATATAGAAGATCTATGATGGAGGTGGAGTTTGTAGATTCTACTCACAGGAGAATTGCAACTTGTTTGAGGGACCAATTAAGAGTTGAAAGGATGACAGTAACTGGTGTTTAGTATGAATTGGCCTCAATCAAGGGTTCTATCTCATCTACCAATGATATGTTGGAAAGGATGATAGATGAAAAGTTGCCTCATGACACTCTCAATGACATTAAACAGAGGTTTTTCAAGGATACAAAGGGCTTTACTAACTTGGAGAAAAGGGTTTCTACAATTGAGTCCAAGATGGATGATATCATTACAGGTCAGGCCCTCCATGCAAAAATTTTACAGAAGTTTCTTGACAGAATGCCACCACATCCCTCTTGTGATGATAATAAAAAGGGGGAGAACATTGATAAGAGAGATAATGATAGGGATGGCAATAGTGGTCGTGAAGATGGGGCTGCTGAGAGTAGCAGAATATTTGCAGGAGTGAGTAGGAGTCATAAAGAATTAAGAAGAACTAGAAGCACCAAGGGACAATCATCCACCAAGGATGATTTAGAGAAGAAAAGGAGCAATGCACAACAATTTGATACTGACTTGGAAGCTAGAAGAATTTCTAGAGAAAAGAAAACCAATGAGTTAATTGAAAAAGAGAGAAGAAGGTTTGAGCAGTTAAAACAAAGCACAGAGTTGATGTCAAAGGCTGCCCAAACAAGAAACTTGGATGATCTCATTGCACAGACAAAGGTTGTGAATGAAAATGCAACTGAAGCTGCTAATGAAGTCAATGTTCATGCAGAAAAGTTTCTTCAACTAAAAGAAAAGAAAAAGGGGAACGCCATTATGGTTGAAGAAAGAAGAAAGAAAAGTAGATTCTCAGGATAGAAGTTGCTACAAGGTGCTATTTCTTGAAAAGTTGTAGATGTTGCTAGGAGAGAAAAATAGAATGTAGAAATAGTAATGCAAATGCAATTGGAATGGAATCAGATGGATGCAACTAAGGATCTGTCTTCGAAGCCAAAGAGGTAAATCAAAATGGCAAGGAAAAAGACCGTGAATCCCCAAGAATCTATCCAATAAGAACAATATTCAATCAAGGAGATACAATGAGAATCAAAAGAAAGTTTCTTGAGGGATATGAATTGCAAAAAGTGCCAAGAATCAGTTAAAAAGGATTGACAGGATGCAAAACTCATCCAGAAACTTCAAATCATATGGTGTGCATGAGTTTAGAATATGAAGATGGAAACAAGGCAACTTATCCAATGATGTTGATTATGAAGCAAGGGTACAACACTTTAAAAACAATTTTGCCTCTACTCAACAAAAGATTCAATTAAATATTACAATGGCTCAGGAAATATAATATTAAATCACAAAGCTAAGGAGATTGCCTGCAGAAGCTGATCCAAACCCGCATTAGAAGCTTTGGGAGTCTCAAGTGAAAACTGTGGTGCTGAAAGCAGTCTATGCCATGATATTCACAGATGTTGAAGGAAAGAAAAAGTACTTTGACATTTATAAATATCTTGACAAAATCACAGATCAGGAAATTATCTATCTAATGAGGCAGCTTGGAGACTTAGACAGGGATGAACAGATATTGAGAGGTTCATTCATGAGGCAACTGAAGGAGAATTCTGAGAAGAGGAAGAAGATAAAGAAGTGAGTGAAACCCTGGGATGATTGAAGCAACCTACAAAATTTATAACACTAGTACTTATAAATTTAAGTGATATTTAGTTTCTTGGTTCTATATGAATGCAATTGTATTAGGGTTTTGTTATCATCAAATAGATTTATGCTTGTTTTTGTCACAAACATAAATAGGGGAAATTTTCAGGAATCTATGTAGATTTGATGATAACATTAAACCTTAGAAGCATAGAATTATATTTTATTGTAACTGATCAATTGATATGAAAATTATAAATATCGATTGATCAGGAAACCATTTATCAGTTGACATGTTTATGTTAATCAACTGATAGTATCGCATATGTGTACTTAGTCTATTTCAATTGATATGGCTTTAGTCGATTAATAATTTTCTCATCAATTGATACTAGAGTCAATTGATATTGGTCATCAATTGATGTATAACTTAGACTGTCAAATTGTAATTATTCGAAGACAAGAATATTGTACAAGTGAATGATGATCAATTGATATGGAGGCATCAATGGATAGAAGACATTTGATACAAATTCAAGTCAAAGATTGAAGACCATCAATTGATATGAAGAACCATCGATTGATAACATCTATCAATCGATAATCAACAGCTATTATCAATCGATGGATATCAAGATCAATCGAAGAAGAATATCAGTTAATGGATACAAGAAAAAATCAATTGATATTCCTAACAACAAATTATCAATTGATTGGGACTACACGACAAGACATAAAGCATACTTATGGAAGATATTCTAGCTTGACTGTGAAGACTCAGATTGAAGTTGTCCTTTCTGAAAATAAGATTTTTCTTAAAATAGAAATAGACAGATAGGAGGATAGTTTAGTAACATTCCTAGAATAATTAGTTTTGCTTTACTATTCTCAAGATTATAAACACACTTGTTTAGTATAAACAAGTGTAGTAGCATTGTTAGTAGGTGTAAGTTAATTTATTTTTAGAATCAAATGCTCAGCATTAGAGCACTTATAAGAAGAGTTGATTCTTTGTTCTAACCTTGTAAACGCAGTTGGGTTTTAATAACCTAGATCATTTGAGCAAAACAATACACTGATGGATAAACCAACCCATCAGGAATTTTTAAACATCTTGTGTTTATTCAAATACTTATCTTAGCTTTAATTGTTCATACTTTAAACTCTCTCAAACATTATTAAGAAAACTCATAAAATTTTAAAAGATGAAATATTTGTATTCAACCCCCCTTCTACAAATATTGACGTTGTTCTAGGGAATAACAAGAACATTATATCTGGCCTACTAGCAGTTAAGTATAAAAGTGAGCCTACCATGCCTCTATAACTTGAAATGTCCACTTTAGCTTCCTTAGTATTCAATTAAATTTTAGTAGTAGTGGCCTTGGGTGTTTTTACAGAAAAACATTCACTTAAGTCAAATTTCTTCAACAAGTCATGAATATACTTAGTTTGATTTATAAAATTACCATCCTTAACTTGTTTTACTTATAAACCAAGAAAGTAGGTAAGTTCTCCCATTATGCTCATTTCATACTTACTTTGCATTAGTTTGACAAACTTTTTACAAAGTCCTTCATCAGTTGAGCCAAATATGATGTCATCCACATAAATTTGAACAAGAATAATTGAGCCATTAACATTTCTATGAAATTTAGTTTTATCTACAGTACCTCTTGTGAAGTGACTCTTAATCAGAAATTGAGATAAGGTGTCATACCAGGCCCTTGGTGCTTGTTCCAAGCTATAAAGTGATTTGAGTAGATAGTAGACAAAGTCAGGATAATTTGGATCTTCAAAACTAGCTGGTTGTTCACATAGATTTCTTCATTGAAAAATGCACTCTTTACATCCATCTGGTAGACTTTGAAGTTTGCATGTGAAGTATAGGTAAGAAAAATTCTGATTGCTTCCAACCTTACAACTAGTGCAAAAGTCTCATCAAAATCAATTCCTTCTTCTTGTGAATAGCCCTTTGCCACAAGCCTTGCCATGTTTCTAGTCACAATACCAGTTTCATCCATCTTGTTCCTGGATACCAATTTTGTACCAATTACATATCTATCTTTTAGTTTGGGCATCAGCTTCCATACTTTATTTCTTTCAAATTGATTGAGTTCCTCTTGCATAGCCAATAGCCAATACCCAATCAGAATCCTTGAGAGCATCTCGATTCTTTTAGGTTCTTTCTTGTTTTGACACCATCTTTCGCATTTCCAATGATTAACTCAAATGGATGACTTTTTGTCCATTTTATTTGTGGAGGTAAATTCCTCCTTGATGATGAAGCTTCATTATCATTGTTATTGTACTCATATTGCTTTGAATTTGAAGATTGATTTTGAAACCCTCCCCATGAGTTGGATACCCTTGATGTAGAATGTTGATTATCCATTGATGGATTATCATTTAATGCATTATCAGTTGATGGATGTCTATCAACTGATAAATTATCCCTTGATGTTGTGACATCAACTGATATTGGGTTTCTAAGTACATGAGATTTCACTTGTTCACTTTCTTCATTTATCTCATTGGATTCATTCTCAAATTGTAGTGTGTCATGATTTCCTTCATCAAACAAGTCTTGAATCTTTTTATAATCAAAAACTACATGTACAGATTCCATAACAATGTGTAGTCTTAGATTATAGACTCTACAGTCTATGCTTGATAGTGCATACCTAATAAATATAGCTTCATCAGCCTTGGCCTCAAATTTTCCTAGGTTTTCACCTTAATTCCTTAGTACATAATATTTGCAGCCAAATATATGAAGAAATTTCACTTTTGGCTTTTTGTCTTTCTTGATCAATTGATATGGAGTTTTTCCTTGTGCTTGATTCACTATAGAGATGTTTTGTATGTAGCATGTTGCATTTATGGCCTCAAACCAGAAATAGATTGGTAGCTTTGCATCTTCCAACATTGTTCTAGCTTCTTCCATCAGTGTCCTATTTTTCCTTTCAACTATCCCATTTTGTTGAGGAGTTCTTGATGTAGAAAATGTATGTATGATTCCTTTAGCTTGACAAAACTCCTTCATTGTGAAATTCTTGAATTCTATTCTATTGTCACTTCTTACTTTCTTTACATCCAATCCAAAACCTTTCTCTACTTCCTTGATGTGCTTGATGATGAGTTCACTTGTTTCATCTTTTGAATGTAAGAAATAAGTCCATGAGAATCTTGAAAATTCATCCACAATGACTAGTGCATACTTCTTCTTTGCAATGGACATAATGTTTACAGGGTCAAACAAATCCATGTGTAACAGATCAAGTGGTTTCTCAATTGATGATTCAAATTTTGACTTAAATGATGCCTTTCTCTTTTTGCCTTTTTGACAAGCATCACATAGTCCATCTTTGACAAATTCCATCCAAGGTAATCCTCTCACTTGATTTTTCTTGACCAATTGATTCATGGCTTTGAAATGTAAGTGAGCTAATTTCTTGTGCCCAAGTTAACTTTGATTTGTACTTGCTTTTGAAAGTATATAAGTCATTGAATCTACATTTGTTGAGTTGAAGTCAGCTATGTACACATTTCCTTTTCAGTTCCGAGTCATTACTAGGCTTCCTTTTTTCCTGTTACAAATTATGCATGCTTCAGTTGTGAAGCAAACTTTATTTCCATTGTCACATTGTTGACTGATACTTAACAAATTGTGTCTTAAGACATCAACTAGTGCAACAGGTTCAATAATGATATTATCTGTTGAAATCAAGCCATATCCCATGGTGTAACCCTTGGATCATTCATGCTAACATAATTAGAGAAATTAGATGCATAAATATTAGTGTTCACATTCCAAGGCATAGCTGGCATATTCATGTTAGCAAATGCAAGATATGGATTAAACATATAAGACATAGATGCATATTGAGCATGAGTAGCATGAGGAACAACTAATTGAGGAAAATCAGAGTTTGCAGACATATTAAGTATGGCAGGCATGTTAGATTTGCAATGCACAGACATATGATTTTTAATACCACTTTTAACACATAATTTTCTGGGAGCATACCTATCAGGTGTGTAGTTGTTGTGCTTATTTATGCACACCATACCATTTCTGTTCTTTTTTTTTTCTCAATAGGCTTAGCTTCAGGTTTTATCTTTTCTAATTTATCTTTCAACTGATTCTTAGACAAATACCCTATATTAGCCTTCTCAACTTGATTTTGTGGTTTAGAGGAGCTACATTCTATCACAAATTTAACAGGTCTGTTAAGCTTGGTTTTTAAAATATATTGTTTAGAAGTTGATGATTTCTCAATCGATGGATAATTATCAGTTGTGGTAACATTATCAATCGATGGATAATCCTTATCAGTTGATTCAGGATTAACAATCAATTGCTCCTTATCCAGTCATTGATTTTCATCAATAGTTAATCTCTCAAGAGTTTTAGACAACATGGTGAAAGAGTTTGTTTCATGAATATCATTCAACTTTTTACTAGCTTTACTGGACCTGTTCCATTTGTCAATGGTTTTTAGTTCATCTTTTAATTGTCCATTCAAGGTTTCTATCTTCTTTTTACACTCAACTAATTCCTCTCTAGCATCTCTATTCTCTACCTTTAGTGTATCCATTTGCACTATCTCACTCTTTAAGTGTGTGTTCCTTTCAATAAGAGAATCTACGGTGTTTTTGAGTCTAGTATTTTTTTTGTTTAAGGACATAAAAGTTACATGCAAGTTACACAATTCATTACTCATTTTAGTAATTATAGTACTACATTCATCTTGTTGGAGATTACGAAGCTGTATGAATAGTAATCATGATAACTCAATGCTAGAACAAGACAAGTAAATAATACTACGCTTACACAGAAATCAGCAAGACATGAAGACAAGGCAAATACAGTGAATCAAGAAATTAGAAGAAGTTTTGAAGTCTACTACAGGTCACTGAAAGAAGTTCATTTATATGTTCATGCCTCAGTGAAGAATAATGTTTAAAGACTTTCAGGGTTTCAAATATGTTGAAGATTCAGTATAGCAGTGCCACTAAAAGATTTCAGTGTAATAGCATTGATTGAAGATAGACAGTGTTTGAAGTATAGGAATCTAGAAGGGTGAAGACAAAGGTTATAAAAGACAACTACAGTCTTGAAGTTATACTCACTGAAAGATGTTCAGTAATATGTTCAAATGTCAGTGAAGAACAGAGAGTGAAGTATTCAAGATTGTGGTAGTAATGAAGATGTTGTCCAAGTACCTGAAAAGATTCCAGTGAAGTTACAGTGTTTATCAACAGTCAGTGTTTGAAGCAATAAAGAACTGCAACAATAATGTCAATTGGTTTAATTGAGAATATGGAGATCAATACAGTGTTAGTCACTTGTGAACCAGACCAGTGCACTAAGTTTCAGCACAAAGAATTTGATTAACATGTTCATGTTCAAGAAAAATTGACAGAAACAAGTGAACAAAGATTTTACAGCAATTAGAATTTACCGAGTCATTGTACATGGTGAAGAATTCGACACCAAGAAATACATGGTGAAGAATTCGACACCAAGGCATACTTAGTGAAGAAAATCGACACCAAGCAATACTTGGTGAAGAAATCAACACTAAGTCATATGGTGAAGAGAAATCGACAAGGAGCCTCATGGTGAAGAAAATCGACACCTAGTTCTATGCAGTGAAGAAATTCGACACCTAGTAGTTTGTGGAATCAAGTGTTAACCATGTGTGGAAAATTCGACACATAGGAAATCTATGTATAGAATTCGACACCTAGCTTTGAAATTACTAAGGCAAGTACAACAAGGAAAAACTCGACACCTAGCCATACTATGCAGTAAATTCGACACATAGGTTATTGAAGTGTTCAAGGCATGTTCAAGGAGAGAATTCGACACCTAGTTTATACATGGTATAGAATTCGACACATAGACTTAAAATCTATCAAGGCATGTTCCATGGAGTAAAACTCGACACCTAGCTGTACAAGGTCTCAAGAATTCGACACCCATTTATTTAGTGACCAAGGGAAGAATGCAACATGAGGAATTCGACACCTAGCCATTTTCTAAGGTACAGTACATGGAAATAATATTCGACACCTAGAAAATGTACAAGGGTTTCTCAAAGTCAAATCAAGTCAACATACATGGGAAAAGAATTCGACACTCACAACTGCAGTTCAATTATTGAAAAGTCTACACTATATATATCAAGTGAATCTAATTTATTTAGTGTGGATGTGTGTGTGTGAAAATATACACACAGAAGCAAAGAGATACAGAGAGAGACAGAAGCCGGAGAAGAAGCGATACAAAGCTATCACTACTAGAAAAACTGGATACAACATCACACCTTTAACAACGGTTGCAAAAATCACTGATGTTAAAGGTCTTTTTAACATCGCTTTTGTATATAACGATATTAAAGCTTATTTAAGACATCCCTTGATAAAAAACCCGATGTCTAAAGTTGTGTTCGAAAAAAATAAAAAAAGCGGTCAATATATAATTCCCCCAGCTTCCCCCCTTAGACAAAAACATTTCGCCCCTAGCTTAGACAAATACTTTCCCCCCAAATCTTATTACCCAGCTTATTACCCTCTCTCTCGACACAGCCACTCTCTCGCAAATCTCTCTCTCAACCATCTCTCTCGCAAATCTCTCTCTCAACCATGTCACCAACTCTCACCATCTCATCATCTCTCTCACAAATCTGTGGTAGCAGTTCTTACAAACCCTAGATTTATAAATCGATTTTCAAAACCCTAGATTCCGAAGCTAAGAGTTGTTAGTAATTAGTTCGTGTGGGGTTAATTAGGTGAATTCCAAACTCCTATTTATTTGCAATCACTCTCGATTTGGTCGAAGAACAAGCCCTAGCTAGCTAACTGATAAATTTGGTCGAAGAAAAAGCCCTAGTTAACATGTCGATTTGGTCGAAGAACAAGCCCTAGCTAACAAGCCCTAGTTGAATCTTGTCCATCTCTGTTTAGTATGTGTTTAATATCTATTTGTATGGGTTTATTGATTCATTAAATTGTTAGTCCTGTGGGTTTTGTTTCAAAACCCTAGCTTTTTATTTGTGTGTATGTACGTGTGGTGTTTTTGTGTGTGTGTATGTATAGGTGTAATTGGACTGATGGGTTTGATTTGATTATAGGTAGAAGTGGCTCCAGCTGTTGTTGCTACTAAGCCATTGAAGAAAGGTGTGTGCTTTTTGTTTTTTGAAAGTGTTTGTTGTAATTGATTGTTGGGTTGTGTTTTTGTGTATGTTGGTGTTTGTTTTAATTGATTTTTGTTGTGTGTAAAGGCAAGAGAGAAGCAGAGGACGCTGCAGAGCAGGTGCTTGAAAAGAAACAGAAGCAAAATGAGGCAGCTTTGAAGATGGCAGTTGCTAAGAAGCAAGCAGAGGTCAAGACTACTAAGAAGAGTAAGAAAGTCGAGACTAGTTCCAGTGATGATTCTTCTTCGGACTTCGAGGAAGAAGTCAAGGTAGAATCTATATGTGATATTGACTATTTTTCGGATTGGGATAATGACAATTTTTGATTGGTTACTAATGTTTGTTTTAGTTTTATGTGTATAATGTAGTTGATTGAATGTTTGTTGTATGGATTAGCAGGTTAAGCCTGCTGCTAAGAAAGTTGTGAAGAAACCTGTTGAAACTAGTAGTGATGATAGTTCCTCGGATGAGGTGTGCTTTATTTGATTTATATTTGTAATATATGCTCTTATACATTGTAGAGGTTATGTATTTATAATGGTACTTGGTTTGAATTGTCTCAGGAAACTGTTGTGCCTGCTAAAACTGCCAAACCTGCTCCTAAGGCTAAGGCGGCCAGCAGCAGCTCTGAAGAGTCGGATTCTGATTCCGAGGATGATGTGAGTTGATGAATACTGTTCTAAACTTGATATTTACTTGTTTGTGTTGAATTTTGAAGGTTACTTGAGTTTGTACTGGCAATATAACAAAGTGAATATAGCTTTCATATAGAAATGGAATATGATACATATCTTAGAAGTCCTTGTACAACACATTAAGACATGGATGTCATGATTTGTTTGGGTTTCATATTAGTAATATTGTAAATAATATATTTTTTGGATGTGAAGGCCGTATACTTTTTTCCGTACATCAAAGCCATGAACACAAATCTTTTTTGATGTGGTGCTGAGAATTGAATGGAGTTCTGCTAATATTATTCAAACATTTGTCCAGTTAACAAATTACTTCTGAACATCGTACAATAATCAAAGGATATAAGACGCCACAGAAGTATAAACTGCCCATTAAACATTACAATTATATGCTTTATCAGTAATAACTGGAAATATTAACATCTGTTCTTTACTTGCTATTATAATTATGTGTGGTATATTAGTATTATGAATGCTGTTCTAACAGTCATTAATTTAGGAACCCAAGAGCAAAGCTCCACCAGTAACTGTTGCTAAAAATGGTAGATAATTTCAATTACTTTCACGTATTTTAATAAAATCTATGAATTGTTTCGATTTACTTTCAATTTGGGGGTTAAACCTCAACTTTCTTAACATGAGCTGTGTTTTGGCTACTTTCAATTTGGGGGTTAAACCTTATTGATTGTATATCTGCGTGTCACCTTATTGATGTTTACTCTCTTGGCCTTTTCAGAGATTTAAGTGATAATGAACTAGTTGGATTAATTCCCCCCATTCTTGGCAATTTATCTTACACCGGGAAACTGTAAGTTTGATATATATATGTTGTGAATTAATGTTGCTCCTAATTTGTGTTTTGAAACATCTGTCTACCATTTT